>MU853401.1:1743247-1821467 GCA_033297235.1 Trichocladium antarcticum
CCCCCCCCCCCCTTCTACTTGTTACCTTGCCGCAAACCCTTGAAACAAGGCAAGTTCTGATGGGATTTGCAAAGACTGGGCCGGCGTGTCGCTGGATGAATATCCCCATGTGGACGCCTGGGTCGCCAAGATCGTCGCCCGGCCGGGATCGGAGAAGGGTCGCCATGTGCCGAAGCCGCACACGTCGCTGGAGCTGAGGCACAAGACCGAGGAGGAGCTGGACAAGAGTGCGGCCCAGTCGAGAGCGTGGGTGCAGGCGGGGATGAAGGAGGATGCGAAGAGATGATGGAAGCTGTCACAGTGCTGAAGAGTGATGATTCGGTGCGGTGCATTCGTTGCATCAGGGTTGCGGTTAGGGTTGATTAGGTGACTTTATAAAAATATGTGCAGACCTTGTGGGTTCAACCCTGTATGCAAACAAAATAGCAGGTCTATACTTTGCTGTTTCGCCTCCATCGGAAGAGTGTTGGCAGTGAGCCGCCTATCGCTAATAAATTGAGGGATGTTTCTTCTGGAAGTCTGCAAAGTGGCAAATCGGAGACTGCACAGCTTTGTGTCGGCCCAACACGTGATGACGCTTGGACCTCCACTACAAGAGTGGCAAGGCGACCCTTTCTTTGCCGCAACCTGAAGTTAATTAGGTTCGCGTCCAAACAACACTTTCGCACGATCATCCGGCGAACTTCTTTTCGACTCGACACACCCAGTTCGTGATAACGAGACCGACAAGATGGCGTGGAGAAATCAAGGCATTACGGGATCCAACAACATCCCCCTCGGGAAGATGCGCCGCTTTGGTCCCGACGGCGAAGAAGACTTTGGCAGCAACGGCGCCGCGCCCTCTTCAAACGACTATTCCAACGGCACAAACGGCACCAACGGTTCGAACGGCTCGAATGGCGATCGCGAAATCAAGCGCGGCCGCAGCCCTGAGCGTATGTTCTCACTTTACGACTTGGACTTTCTCCATGTCCTTGATTGAGAATTACCCTACTAACCTCCCTCATCCACAGGCGCCGACCACGATGGCCCGAGACGTCGCAAGAAGCGCAACCGCTGGGGCGAAGCGACCGAGAACAAGGCTGCCGGCTTGATGGGTCTCCCCACGGCCATTGTCGCCGACATGACCAGCGAGCAGCTCGAGGCCTATACTCTCCATCTGCGCATCGAGGAGATTACCCAGAAGCTCAAAATCGACGATGTCGTTCCCGCCGACGGAGACCGGTATGTTACTCTTGCCCACCCACCACTTTACTTGCGCCCAACTGACACATGAACATAGGTCGCCGTCGCCGCCCCCGCAGTACGACAACCACGGTCGCCGTGTCAATACCCGCGAATACCGCTACCGAAAGCGCCTCGAGGACGAGCGCCACAAGCTGATCGAAAAAGCCATGAAGACAATCCCCAACTACCACCCGCCCCAGGACTATCGCCGCCCGACCAAGACCCAGGAGAAGGTCTACGTGCCGGTTAACGATTACCCAGAAATCAATTTCAGTATGATAACTAACCCTCTAACCCTTCTAACCACTCCTGAATCCCTCCACACCTTGGTACTTTGCCACGCCCCCTGTGTCGGCATCGTACCCTGATGCTGCGTGCTGCGGGCCACCCCGGCTGGATTCTAACCCAAATTGCTGCTCTATTTTTTGATCCAGTTCACTGACACTTAGCTCTCCCTACTCAAGTCGGCTTACTCATCGGACCTCGTGGCAACACTCTCAAGAAGATGGAAACAGAATCCGGCGCCAAGATCGCCATTCGCGGAAAAGGCTCCGTCAAAGAAGGCAAAGGTCGCTCCGACGCTGCGCACTCCAGCAACCAGGAGGAAGACTTGCACTGTCTGATCATGGCCGATACCGAGGACAAGGTCAACAAGGCCAAGAAGCTCATCCACAACGTCATTGAGACGGTAAGTCTTGCCCCCAACTCGTTTCTGCACTTCTTGGCTGACGGCGCAATCAGGCCGCCTCCATCCCCGAAGGCCAGAACGAGCTCAAGCGCAACCAGCTGCGTGAGCTTGCCGCCCTGAACGGAACCCTGCGTGACGACGAGAACCAGGCATGCCAGAACTGTGGCCAGATTGGCCATCGCAAGTACGACTGTCCCGAGAAGCAGAACTACACTGCCAACATCATCTGTCGCGTCTGCGGCAACGCCGGTCACATGGCTCGTGATTGCCCAGACAGGCAGCGGGGCGCCAGTTGGCGTAACGACGGCCCGATGGGTGCCAAGGCTGGCGGCCGCTTTGGCAGTGGCGATGCTGTGGATCGCGAGTATGAGGTATGTCCAACTCCCCCAGAAACACCATTCACAAACTCGGCGCATGTATGCTAACCCCCATCGCAGCAACTCATGCAGGAACTCGGCGGCACTGGCGCTGCTCCTGCACGCATTGAAGCCGGGCCCGGATCCCTTATCCCCAGTGGGCCCGCTGGCGCTGCTGGCGCTGGCGGAGGCGATGCTCGGCCCTGGGCACGCGGACCGACGGGCGGCCCTGCGCCCTGGCGTTCTAGAGACAATGGCCGTGACATGGACGGCGCCCCTCCCAGTGGTCCTTCTGGTGGTCCGGCTCCGTGGGCCCGCGAGCGAGAGCGGGAGCGTGATAGGGACCAGGACCGTGGTTACCGCGGATCCGATGGGCGCGACGGAGGTCGCGACGGAGGCCGTGATGGAGGCGACTACTACCGTGGTGGTCAGAGCCAGTATGGCGGCGTGCCGGCTGTCTCGGCTGCCCCCGGGACCGCCCCTTGGCAGCAGCCCATGGCGGCCCAAGCCGCGTACGGTGGATATCCGGGCTACAGCGCCTACGGCGCCCCTGGTGCCCCCCCCGGAATGGGCGGACCCCCCCCTGGCTTGCCGCCTCCGCCTCCTGGTGGTGCGCCTCCTGGTCTCCCTCCTGGTGGACTCAATGCGCTCATCCAGCAATATGCCAATGCCGCGCCGCCGCCTCCCCCGCCGTCTGGAGATGCGCCGCCGCCGCCACCTCCCATGGACCTGCCGCCTCCTCCGCCGGGTGCCTAGGGTACTTACTAGCGCGAACTAACGCACTGCGTTGAGCATGGGAATGGGAAATGATACTGACTATAGGTGCTTTGCTTGTTATTAACCTGCTTTGCCTCATATACCCGATAGCGTAAACTACATTGCATCGGGGTTGGGATGCCGTCCATTAGCTGCCGGCGTTGGTGGGCACTAATCAACTGTATACTTAGTTACGCAATAGCATTGTTTTATGGAACCTGCAGGTTGTGACTTTTGACATTTCGTGATGTATATATATTGCAGAAACTCCTTCCTTGCCCGTGGCCAGTGAGATTGATGCGAGACAGGTCGCTCATGGTGATGACATCACAGAAAGGCGCTTGGGCCACCCACAGCCCAAACCCGCAACCCCCGCCCCGCACAGCAGCTCTCCCATGTCCCTTGCATTGCAGCTTCCGGGCCGCCTCCATGCACTTGCTTTCCGCGGGCAACCGTCCGCTTTTCACCCTTGTGTCCACCGCTCGTCCCCATGCTTGTTTTCAGCCGTCGTCCAGCACTGTTCAAGGACATGGGAGTTGGAGAAGACTCCGGCAAGACCTAGGTGTTTTTTCCCACCTCGTTCGCCGACACAACAAGCCGTCCAAGCGCTCCGCGGACAGCGCGTTCAGCTGTCTGAACTCTGTTTGGCTGTTTGCTGCATCTGCATCGCCGACACACCCACACCCCAAGTGTCTGCATATGTGCTGCCTATATTTTAATCTTGCATGATTTCTGTGTCATCTGAAACTTTTTACCTTCATCCCAGCTGCTCATAAGCTCGCAAGACTCTCGCGCAAGGGAACGGAGCCCCCTCGCTGAGCCGTAAAGGGCCTGCCACTCCTCGGCGGCAGCAGGCACCAGGACCAGCCAACATGCTCAACCCATTCTCATTCCGGCCGGGCCCCGTCACCTTCTGGACCACTGTCAGCTACCTCGCCCTGCTCATCCCCATCGTCATCATCAACGAGACCACCCCCCCGGCCCCGCGCGAGGCCCCGGTCCAGGGGATCAACCTGACCCAGGCATGGCTCGATCTGTCGATTCTCACACAGGGCTACCATCCATACAACAGCCGCTACAACGACGTTGTCAGGGCGTTTCTTCTCCGGCGGGTACATGAGATCCTGGACGACAACCGCGTGGCGTGGATCACGGATGGGTGAGTACCATACCATGCATTGCCAGGTGATGTTGGTGCTGGGTTGAGGTTGAGGTTAACCAACCCTTGAGGGTCAGATCCGGAGCAGACGGCTCAGATGCTGCCGTCACTGTGTTCGATGATATGACATCCAACTGCACCTTTCTCATGGCGCCAAGCGTTGCTCCTAGCCCAAACACCCCCCAGGTTGCGGCGTACTTTGAGGGCACAAATATCCTTGTTTACATCAGGGGTAAGGCGGATGACGAAGGCCGTTGGTGGGACTCGACCGGAATACACGACACCAGGCGCAACGAAAAGGGCCTGACTCTGGTCAACGCCCACTACGACTCGTGAGTCTCGTTCAGCCCCCCCCCCTTCCCATTCTGCCCCGTGCGGTGCTCTAACTTCCGGGCAGGGTCTCCACCGGGTATGGCGCCACAGACGATGGCATGGGCGTGGTAAGTTGCCTGCAGCTGATCCAGTACTTCACTCGCCCCGGCAACCAGCCCGAGAAAGGCATCGTCGTCATGCTCAACAACGGGGAGGAAGACTACCTCTACGGTGCTCGGGCTCTCGGCCAACACCCGCTACTGCCATACATCCACACCTTCTTGAACCTCGAGGGCGCCGGCGCGGGGGGCCGGGCGATTCTCTTCCGCACCACCGACCACGAGGTGACGGCCGCCTATGCCGGGACGTCGGATCCCTTTGGGTCCGTCATCGGGTCTGACGCGTTCGGCCTCGGCTTCATCCGCAGCGGCACCGACTACTCGGTCCTCCACGACGTCTACGGCCAGCGCGGGCTCGATCTCGCCTTCTTCAAGCCCCGCGCGCGATACCACACGAACCAGGACGATGCCAGGCACGCGTCCCGCGGGAGCCTGTGGCACATGCTGTCGGCCGCCATCCACACGGCGACCCAGCTGTCCCGCGACACGGGCAATGCCTTCGTCGGCCCCAGGCCCGACGGGGCCCGCGGCAAGGTCCACAACGGCAGGCCCAGTGATGGGGTGTGGTTCGATCTTTTCGGCAAGGGGTTCGTGCTCTTTGGCCTTCGGGGGATGTTCGCGTGGTCGCTCACCTTGCTCGTTGCCACCCCGCTCATCCTCGTGCTGGTCACGTACATCCTCCAAAGGTTTGACCGGTACTACCTTTTCAGCTCGGCCGTCAGGGCCCACGATCAGCCCGACCACGAGCCGGTCCCGGTTGGCGGCTGGAGGGGGGTTTCCCGCTTTCCCCTCGCCCTCGTGATGGCTGCGTCCTTGACGCTTGGAACGGCCTTTTTGACGAGGAAGGTGAATCCTTTCATCATTTACAGCAGCCAGTATTCTGTGTGCGTATTTGCCAGCCCACTCCTGTCCGATGGTTGTCCAAGGCGACGGCTAACAATGTAGGCAGATGGGCCATGATGCTGTCGCTGTTCTACTTTACCTTCTGGGCCATCATGCGGGGCGCCAACTTTGCCCGGCCCAGCGCCCTCCACCGGAGCTATGCCCAGATCTGGCTGTTCGTCCTGGGCTGGGCCATGCTCGTCGCCGTCACTGTGGCCGAGGACCGGCTAAGGATCGGCGCCGGGTACATGTTTGTCTTCCTCCAGTCGTCCGTCTTCCTCGCTGTTTTCATCGCGCTCTGCGAGCTGTTTGCCCTGCCAAAGAAGACCGCCTGGGGCCTGCAGGTCTGCGAGGACCACGAGGCGAGAGACTTTGCGCCGCACTCGCCCTCCGAGTTACCGCCGCCGATACCCCAGCAAGAGTCCTCGGTGTCGCCCGGAACGAGAGAACCCGCCGCCGCGCCAGTGTCTATCCCTGCGAGCCGACCCGACGACGACGCCGACGAAGAGTCGCCAACCGAGCGGACACCCCTCGTGGGCGGCAACGCCATGGGCGAGCACGGCCGCACCACCTTCGCCACCACCTACCGACGCTCCATCTCGGCCCTCGTCGACGGCGCCCGCCGCCACAGCGACGGCGGGACCGAGCCCTTTGAGCACGAGCAGGGCTGGTCCGGCCGGCTCCCGTCATGGACCTGGATCCTGCAATTCCTCCTCCTCGGGCCCTTCCCCATCATCCTCGTCGCGCAGTCGGGCCTCAGCCTGGTCGACGCCGTCCACCAAACCGGCGCCGACGGCAGCAGCCTCCTCCTCCCCTACCTCGTCGTCGTCCTCGCCACCGCCCTCCTCCTCCTCCCCCTCTCCCCCTTCATCCACCGCGTCACGCACCACGTTCCCATGTTCCTCCTCGCCGTGTTCGCCGCCACCCTGATCTACAACCTCGCCGCCTTCCCCTTCTCCCCCGCCAGCCGCTACAAGGCCTATTTCGTCCAGACCCTCGACCTCGACGCCGCCGCGGGCACCGGCGCCAACCGGATCTGCTACTCGGGCGTCGAGGACTACCTCCGCCCCATCATCGCCGTCCTGCCCTCGGCCGCCGGCAAGCTGGTCGATTGCGGGGCGCCCAGCAGGCGCGCCGGCCTGGTGCGCTGCTGCTATGATGGGGCGGCTGCCCCGCCGGATCTGACCGGCGCGGAGACGCTGGTCGCTATTAATGCCACGCGGGTGGGGCCGGACCGGGCGAGCATCGAGATTGTGGCGAATAACACCAAGGCGTGTTTTGTCGAGTTTGCGACGCCGGTGGCGGGGCTGGAGGTGGCGGGCGGGTCTGTGTGGGATGAGCGGTTCGGGGCGTTTCCGGAGGCTGGGGTGCGGACTCTGCGGCTGTGGCAGAGGGGGTGGGCTGGGAGGTGGAGGGTGGAGGTGCGGTGGAAGGGTGAGGGTGGTGAGGGTGGTGAGGGTGGTGAGGGTGGTGCTGATGGTGCGCAGCCCGTCGTGTCTGGGCCTGGGCTGGGTGTGGGCGATGGGGCTGGGGCTGGGGCCGAGGCGGACTTGCGGGTCAGAGAGTACGCTGGTTCGGCGGATGGCGATCGGTTTGAGGGGGCTGTTGTGTGCATGTGGAGTGATGCGAACGTGCCGGGGACGATCCCGGCGCTGGATGAGGCGCTGCGGTTTGCGCCGACCTGGGCCGCGATTACCAAGTTGTCGGAGGGGCTTGTTGAGGGGAGGAAGGCGTTCGCGGTGTAGAGTGGCGGGTTGGGGTGTGGTGAGGGGTGGGCGTGTGTAGATTGGGATGGGATGGCATGGTTTCGTGGGTTGTAGCAATCCAGCAGCGTTGGACGTGTTCATCCATGGGAGTGTGTGATTATGTGCCAGGTTGCCAAGTGGCACATGGCCTGCGGAAGTATCACACTGTACGAAGTTTCTCCCTGCCGGGTAGTTATATGTACTGGCTTTTGAGCGTAGTTCATAACTCCCCCGCAAGCCACTTGGCTCAGCGGGGGACGCGTCTGCTAGCCCGGGAGAGACCTGACGAGGTCGCCGTTCGACTCCCGGGCCTCTACCACGCCGCCCTTCTTCCGCGAAGCAAACCCTCCCGTGGGTTTCGTAGCCGGCTACCTCCCTTCGACGCACGAAGGGGGCTAGCCGGTGAGCTTTTGTATTTTTTCCCCCAAATAAGCTCTTTCGTTAAAGAGGGAGGTTGTTGAACGTTGGGGGACAGGAATAGAGAGCTTTTGTTCATCCCAGACCCCCGCCGCCTTCTTTTAACGAGGCCATTCATACCACCCATCCGTGTTGAACAGACTATTTTTTGTTCTGCCCATGTTACGGTCATCCATTAGCCATCCTCTGAAACAGCGGTTCGGGTTAGGTTGTACAACGGGCCGTGTGGTGCATGACCATCCTACATCTCATGTCTTTTAAGCAATGAAGAAGTGGGAATGGTTTCAACCACAGCGTGGTGTCTCTCGCTGTCCGGGAAGAATACAAATCTGGCTCGACTATCCGAATAACTCTCAGTGAGAGTCACGGAACAGGCCTTCGTGGCAATTTCTGGCAGGAGCCCGCGGTCCGCTGTCACTAGACGTTGTCGAGCCTGGGCCTCACAAGAGGAGAGACACACGCGAAGGCCCGAATGATTTGGCAGGAAACACATGTGAGTTGGTGCTTGATTTGGGCTTGTCTCGCTAAACGGATGGCTTGAGAGGCTGTACTGAATATCGACGAGGGAACAAAAAGAAGTCATCCAATGCCCGAGTGTAAGTTTGGACTCGGGGCCAGAAGAGGAACCACAATGATAGTCCGGCCTGGGAGAAATTCCCATTCCCTTGTGCCAACCAGAATTGTCAATCAGAGAATCATAACACCTGCTGCATCTTGGCTCTAGTTCGCAACAGATTCGAACTGGAAAAGGAAAGAAGAAACATGTTGGCTCCGAGGTCCCTTCCATCGCAACCCCTTATCACAAAATCTCCCGACTAACAATTCTTGTTTCTTCTCGAATCAAGCCCCCAGAACGTTCGAGACTGAACTTGCAACCCAACCTCGATCCTTACTCCTTAGACCGTCATCCATCCCCAACCCACCACCGCTATTTCCAGAGTCGACCTTTCGGAAACACCAAACACGCACAACCTGAAAGCCATTCAAGATGGCTGTAATCGGGAAATTTGCCTCTCTTCTTCTGTGGGCAGCCTTCGCTTTGATGGCGATCGCTGCTCCCGCTCGAGACGGCACTCTCACGGAAATCAGCCACCATCGCTTTGGCGCGACGGCAACCCGCGCTGTCATGGCTTCGACTTGCACTGACGGCATGTCGGCTGCAAGGCAGAATCCCTCCAGCTACCCCATCAACGACTACACGGTCGTCACGCCGGACGAGGACTGGCCGTCGTACATGATCAAGCACGAGTGGTACGGCGAGCACTTTGTCTCGGGCCCGCACGTAAGTCTTCTGTCCCGCCGAGGATTGGGGAGGGGGATGTTTGCTGACGAGCAGATGGCGGCAGTACATGGCCTTCACGCACGAGAGCGATCCGTTTGGCCCCTTCAAGTGCCAGTACACTTGCAATGCGGCCGACAACTGCAACTCGTACTTTGCCTGGTATGGTAAGTCAAGATGTCCTACGCGCCCTCATTCTGTTGCGGAGATCAACTGACGCCTTTTTTGCAGAGAACGTCGGCACCAACGATGAGCACTTCAACTGTGTCTTGTTTGATGCCGTGTAAGAAGCTCCCTCCTCTGGGCGCCGAGATCGAAACTAACAAGTGGCAGCACCCCCCAGTCGGTCTTTGTCGAAACCCATGGCACCATCGCGACAGGCGCCTACAACAAGATTTGTGACCATCCCGAGCCGTCGGCTTAGGATCAGATGTGACGGCCAAGCAGGAATCTTCCGATTTTGCGTCGGGCCGGGAGAGTCTTCGTTTACCACTGGCCTCGGCGGCTGTTTGTAGTTTCGGCATTTGGTTCAGGGTGGATTAGGCTCTGGCAACTGAAATGTTTAGGAGGATAGGGAGATGTAGCCTGGTGTGCTCATCACGGAAGCATCCCACTTCGAATGGGGACCGGCTGAATGAGTATGTAACCCAGGTAATGCATCGGATATTTAAAAGGAACCGTGTTCGCTCCTCGAGCCACACAAATAACAATGTCTCGATGCGTCCAGCCGTTTCCCGGGTATATCCACTATGAAACGCCTAGCCTGACCCGTTCCCAATGCACGCAACATATATGCACCGCTCGAAGAACACAATGCTCCAACCTACAAGTCCAACCCGAACCCCACGGCGCCATCTCCAATCCCACCTCACTCCTCCATCCTCTCCCCTCTCTCCCCCACAGCCCCCTCGAGATGCTCCCTCCCGCGCCGCCACATCTCCCCCTCCATATCCCTCTCAACCTTGCTGCTCGCCATATTCAGCCGCCCGACATCCAGCTTCCCGTACTTGCCCGCCCCATCCGGCTCCAGCCTCGCACCCGCAGCTGCCGCTTTGGCCCCACCCCCGTCACCCCCCGTCTCCATCAGCTGCTGCTGCTGTGGCCCCTGTTGCTGCAGCACATCACCGGCTGTGGATGCGCCCGCACCGCTGCGCAGCGTGACGATGCCCGCCTCCTCGAGCGCCAAGACCTGCCGCGTGAGCTGCTTGTCGATGCGGTCGACGGTCTGGAAGAAGGCGGTCTGGGCGGTTTGGAAGGTTGTGAGGGGGTCGTTTTGGGAAGAGGCCCCGCCGGCGGGGGAGTCGAGCGCCGCCATGTTGATGTCGGAGGAGGTCGGGGTGGGCGAGGACGGCGGGGGCCGGGTGGGTTGGGCGACGCTCGTGCCGGGTGGGGTGGCGAGGGCACGCATGGCGGTGGAGAGGTGTTGGAGGAGGGAGGCTATGTCCTGGTGGTGGGGGGGCGGGGGGAGAGGGGTTAGTGGGGGTTGTTGGTGTTGTTGCTTTTGTTAAAGAAGAGGGAAGGGGGGCTGACATTGTCTACTTCGTTGAGTTGTTGGAGGCGCTCGGCGCGTGTGAAGGGTTGGTGGATGTCGGTTGTTGCGCCGCTGCCGTTGGGGGCGGGGGGTAGGGCTGGGTCGTTCATGTTTGCGATTGTGTGATGTGTGGTGCGTGCTGCGCGCCAAGTGCAGATTGACGATTGACGTCGAATTCACTGTTTCCCCCCCCACATCAAGCTCGGCCTTCTTTGTGGAGCTTCTCGGCAGCGCACGGTCCATCATGCAGCCAAGCTCCCCAGAAGCCCGTCGCAGCTGGGAAAACTCCGTAGCATTAAGCTTCGGCGCCACTTACCGTGACTTGGGGCCGACCTATTTCTTGATCCATCATCCGTAACAACCAGCCAAACACTACACCAACCGCCACGCCTTCAGGGTCTAGTCTGGAAATCAAAACTTCGACTTGCAGTTGCCCGGCATCTATTATAGTCTGTGCCTCTTCGAGCGGTATATGGAACTGCGGCCGGCGGGGAGACGCGTCCCCGGCTCTCGTCGCCCAAACATCCCCCGCCGATAGAAGCGGGAACTCAGGAGCGGCTGCGGCAATCGGTCATCGCGCGCTCCGGGCCGGCACAAGCCCCACGATCACCATGTCCAACCAACCGCCACATGGCTCCATACCGGGGTCGGCTGGAGGCTCATATGGTGGCCAACCCCAATCGGCCGGAGGGGCTGGCAGCGGTGCAGCGCCGAGCTCCGCGAATGCGCCATCCGCCCAGAACCTAAATCAAATTGTGAGTCGTTGACGATTTCTCTTTGCACAGTTGTGCCACCACTCCGCTCCTGCTTCCTGTTCGCAACACATCTCTTTTCACTCCCCCCGTTGGAACACTGCACGAGCATCGCGACAGAGGCTTGTCTTCCCGAAAATCCATTCCCACGCCATCATGGACCCTTATTATATACGGGCAGTAAGTACTTGGATGAATTGCCTACTCCGAAGTAGGCCTTGAGCCGGTGTCGCTATCTACGCTTTGCCTGGCCTATCATTCTCACTGCAACCATGTCTCGTTCCCTACGCCCTCAGCACCCTGCTCTCTGGCAACAGAGCCCTGTTTTTACGCCTGGCTTACAAACGTTTGATTTCCAGGTCACCGACTACCTCAAGAAGAAAGGGTTCACCAAGACCGAGGCTGTCTTCCGCCAGGAGACAGCTTATCTGGGTCCGGATGGGAGGCCTGCGCAGCGCAATGAAGACCCCGGCCCGAAGAAGTACTTGAAGGCTTTCATTCTGCTCAGAGACTGGATCGAGAACAATCTCGACATCTACAAGGTAAGCCCGAGCCTGCTCCTGCTCCGGAGCCCACGGCTAACACTCATGTTCAGTTCGAGTTGAGGAAGCTCTTGTGGCCTGTTTTCGTCTACTCGTACCTGGAGCTTGTCAGCCAGGGTTACACAGATGACGCAAAACACCTGCTAGATTCTCTGCGGCGGCAATTCGACGCGGCGCACCGAGACGATCTGGCGCTGCTGGCCACCGTCACACTGCCGCAACACGTCGGCGAAAACCGGACTACCCGGCTGTACCAGGAAAACAAGTACCGCATCCCCCTCAACCAGTCGCTCTCTGGAAATCTTTTCCACTTTCTAGAACGCGAGGCCGATGATGGTGGCGCGACTGTGACCTACATCCTTCAGACCCATTGCACCGTCGAGACAAGCGCGCGAGGCCCGATCGAGCCCTATAGCTTTGAAGCCATCTATCGTCGGGCCCAGAACCTTGATCTGGACGAGGTCGATGCTCAGGAGGGGATTCCTGGCGTGTTCACCGGCGTCGCCAACCGTGATGTGCTCGACACGAGTGCCAAGCTCAAGCTTGGCCCGCTGCCCATGGAACCGGAACTGAGAGACGACGTGCGCGCCGAACTCGAGGACGAAGACCAGCGGCACCCGCCGGCGGACGACCGTCCCAGTCTCGTCGAGGAGTTTGACCGGCGAATCAAGCGCGAGGATAGTGCCGATGCGCCGTCGCGGACCGAATTGCCCCTGCCGGGCTCCCGTGCGCGAGACGTTGTGATGGAGATGCAGAAGGTGCGCGAGAACCGTGATCGGTTTCAGATCGAGGGCCGCACGGGGGGCGTCGGCATCCCGGTATCTGCCTGCATGTTCACCTTCCACAACACGCTAGGGAGGTAAGTGTTTGCTCCAGCCCCATTGGCCGTGGTGCGCGTACTGACAGCGAGGGTTCTAGCGTCTCGTCCATGGATTTCTCCAACGACCACCAACTCGTGGCCGTCGGCACCATGGATTCTTATATCCGCGTGTGGTCTCTCGATGGCAAGCCGCTCAAGACGAGCCTGGAGAACGAGAAGGACCTCAAGGTCAACAACCGGAGACTCATCGGCCACTCAGGCCCCGTGTATGGGGTGTCGTTTTCGGATTCCATCACCAATCTCGGCCATAACATCTACGGGGATAACAACGAGAAGAAGCCCGACACAGGCCCGAAGCTTCTCCTGTCGTGCTCAGCAGACGGGCAGGTCCGCCTGTGGTCTCTGGACGTGTGGGCGTGTCTCTGCATCTACAAGGCACATGACGGGCCGATCTTTCGTGTTCTTTGGAGTCCCCACGGCCATTACTTTGCCACGGCCGGGTGGGACAAGACTGTGCGCGTCTTTTCCCAAGACCACGCCTCGGCGCAGCGCATCATGGTCGGCCACGACACGAGCATCTCGGCGCTTGCGTGGCATCCCAACGGCACGTATGTGTTCTCGGCATCGGATGAGATGGACAAGTCGATCCGCATGTGGTCCGTCACCACGGGCAACTGCGTCCGGATCTTCGCCGGCCATAGCCACTACATCAGCGCGCTGCAATGCGCGCACAACGGCAGGATACTGGCCAGCGCCGATGCCGGAGGGAATATCTACCTCTGGGATATTGAGAAAGGCACCAAAATCAAGCGGTGCCGCGGTCACGGCAAAGGCGGCATCCCGTCCCTCAGCTTCAGCGCCGAGTCGAACGTCCTTGTCTCTGGTGGCCTGGACGGCACGGTCCGCATTTGGGACATCGAACTGCCGGCAGACCCCAACAAGACGAACCCTCTCGCGGCCGGGACTGTTCCGCCGGGGCTGCAGGCGGATGGGGCTGCAGTGGCCGGCGACAGCATTGCCGTGGCCGGATCGTCGGACAGCCGCAACATCACGGTGGGCGTTCAGGCCGCCCAGGCGCCGGGCGCGAGCACCTCGGGGGGCGGCGTCGGCTCCGGCGGGGGAGGTGGCTCGGGCAAGAAGAAGGCCAAGGAGGTACAGGTAACGCCCGACCAGATCAGCGCCTTTGCTACTAAGAAGACGCCGGTCATGAAGGTGCAGTTCACCCGCATGAATCTGATCGTGGCGGGTGGATGCTACGACCCTGAGCGTTAGAAGTACTAGGAATTGTGTAACTGCGGGTTTCCGACGGTCAATGGCTGTTTGCAGGACGGGGGACTCGACTAGAACACAGGGGACGCGGCGTCTCTGGGCTGGAGGCAGTGTTGGGGCTAGATTGAGGCTGGAGTCTCGGTTATGTTGGGCAGATGGGCTGGACTGTAGCGACGATATCCATCCGGTACTTTAGGATTGGCTTTCTGTGATTTAAATATCCATATGGATATGTTCCGTACCAAGTGCCAAGGTTCCGTTCCGTTGATGGGACGCGGGGCATCAGCAAGCCGAGTGAACCCCACATTGATCGCTGCCAAGAACGGCTAGCTTAACGTCCCTGCCATGGCACGGAACGCAGGTGGCAGGCAGCTTCCCATCGCACACCACACCATCTCGCATCGACATTACTGTAAACGTCCGCCGTCAAACCCGAATTTTTGGGGCGTATCTTCCTGCATTGATTGCATTTGAATCCACACCCCCAGACCAACAACCAACCCGCCAACCATCCAAACAAACCCCGAGAACAATGGAAGACCCGTGGGCCGACTCGGCCGCTCCCAAGCAAGCCGACGACGACAGCACCGCGCCCGCCGCGTCGTCCATAGGAGCGCCCGCCACCGCCACCACCACCACCGCCACCGGCGCGGCCACCACAACACCCACATCCGGCCGCCCCGCGCGCCTGACCCCGCGCCGCCTCGTCGCCCAGCCCACCCGCCTCCAGGCCGTCGAGGACCCGCTCGGCCCGCTCGGCGCCCCGCCGCCGCCCCCCGCCGCCGCAGCAGCAGCAGCAGCAGAACACCCACATCCGGCCGCCCCGCGCGCCTGACCCCGCGCCGCCTCGTCGCCCAGCCCACCCGCCTCCAGGCCGTCGAGGACCCGCTCGGCCCGCTCGGCGCCCCGCCGCCGCCCCCCGCCGCCGCAGCAGCAGCAGCAGCAGCAGCCCCGGCAGGCGGCCCCGGCACCTCCGACCACGGCCCGACCGGCCGGCCCGTGCCCCCGCAGAAGGAGCCCCTCCCGCTGCGCACGACCATGCCCGGCGCGGCCGCGCATGCGTCGGCCACGGCGGCGGGGAAGCGGCGCGCGCTGGATCCGCACCGGGTTGGGGGGGGTGGTGATGGTGATGGTGATGGTGATGAGGAGGAGGAGGATGACGGGAAGGGTGGTGGAGGAGAAGCGGGGGGAGGGCTTGGTGCGGCGGCGGCGCCGGGCGGGAGACAGCCGCCGCCCGTGCAGGCGGCGGTGCCGTCGGGCCTGCGCAGCGCCACGCAGCCGAGCGTCAGTGTGGAGCAGGCGGCGCGGCCGAGCTTCAGCATTGCGGTGGGGGATCCGCATAAGGTGGGGGATATTGCGGGGAGCCATATTGTGTACTCGGTGAGGACGAAGGTATGTGTGATTTTCTCTTTTCTGCGAGGAGGTGGGGGGGGAGGCAACCGCGCTGTGAGGTGGGGGAAAAAAGGGGGGGGAGGCTAATTTGTGGCTGGGGCCCGGCTGTGTAGACGACGTCCAAGGCGTACCGGCAGCAGGAGTTTGAGGTCAAGCGGCGGTACCGCGACTTCCTGTGGCTGTATACCACGCTGCACGCCAACAACCCGGGCGTCGTGGTGCCGCCGCCGCCGGAGAAGCAGGCCGTCGGGCGGTTCGAGAGCAACTTTGTCGAGGCGCGACGGGCCGCGCTCGAGAAGATGTGCAACAAGATCGCCGCGCACCCGACGCTGCAGCTGGATGGCGATCTGAAGCTGTTTCTGGAGAGCGAGACGTTCAATATCGATGTCAAGCACAAGGAGCGCAAGGAGCCGGTCTTGGGCGAGAGCAAGAGCATGCTGGGGTCGCTGGGGTTCAGTGTGGGGGGTGGGACCAAGTTTGTCGAGCAGGATGATGTGAGTCGATCGAGTTGTCGTCGGGAGACTGGGAGGTGTGGCTGCTAACTACGGCGCAGTGGTTCCATGAGCGCAGGGTGTATCTCGATGCCCTCGAGAACCAGCTCAAGGCGCTGCTCAAGGCCATGGACGGCATGGTGGCGCAGCGCAAGGCCATGGCCGAGGCGGCGGGTGATTTCTCCGCGTCGCTGCATGCGCTGTCCACGGTCGAGCTGTCGCCGACCCTGTCCGGCCCCCTGGACGCGCTCTCCGCGCTGCAGCTCACGATCCGCGACGTGTACGACCGCCAGGCGCAGCAGGACGTGCTGACGCTTGGCATCATCATCGAGGAGTACATCCGCCTGATCGGCAGCGTCAAGCAGGCGTTCACGCAGCGCCAGAATGCGTTCCACAGCTGGCACAGCGCCGAGTCGGAGCTGTCGAAACGCAAGGCCGCCCAGGACAAGCTGCTGCGCCAGGGCAAGAGCCAGCAGGACCGCCTCAACCAGGTCAACGCCGAGGTCGCCGACGCCGAGCGCAAGGTGCACCAGGCGCGTCTGCTGTTCGAGGACATGGGTCGGCTCATGCGCTCCGAGCTCGACCGGTTCGAGCGCGAGAAGGTCGAGGACTTCAAATCGGGGGTCGAGACGTTTCTGGAGAGCGCCGTTGAGGCGCAGAAAGAGGTATGTGCTCTGAAGTCCTGGTCCGCCCTACCTTTTCCCCTACTGACGTTGTCGCAGTTGATCGAGAAGTGGGAAACCTTTCTCATGCAGCTGGATGCGGAAGACGACGAGACCGTCTTCTACCGGCCGCCCGCCGTTCAGCCCGACAAGCCGGCCGGCAACACGGCAGTGGATAGAGCCCGGGCCAGGATTGACGAAGACTCGGATTAGGCGTATGTGGCGAGATCGGACGCCTGTCGGCTGGGGGACTGGACCGGGACTCGGAATGCAGTGCATATGGAACTAGCGCTGTAGCAGAGCATGCATTCCCGGGCTGGCATCGGATGGGTGATTTGAGATATACCTTCCAACAACATCGATGCATGCCCCGCGTCCTTGTTGATTGTATGATACATGGGGGGTTTTTTTTTTTTTTTGCATGCCGTGGCAGTCTCCCTCCTGTTTATCAGTCCATCATCTACACAGACAAGCTCTGCCACCGGCTGGCAAGGCCGGCAGCGCGTCTCATCAAAAAATACAAGACTGGTTTGGACTCTATGATACAAAATACAGTGCTCCAACACAATCCCCCTTATTTCTTCTTGGCGCTCTTCTCCTTCCTCGCCTGGTCCTTTGCGCTCAGCCCGCCCTTGATGTTCTTGTCCTCGGTCGCGTACTCGCTGATCAGATCCACCAGCGAGCCGAAGGGATCCTCCTCCTGGGCGGGCTCCGCCGCGCGCGCGTCCGTCGTCTTTGTCTCGGCCGTTGCCGTTGCCGCCGCTGCGGGCGCGTCGCCGGCGGCCGTCTTGGCGGCAGCCGCCTTGGCCGGCCCCCCGTCCTCCTTGAACCCCTCCAGATCCCACGCCTTGCCGTACCGCTCGCGGAACGCCGCCAGCTTGCCGGCCTCGTCCACCTCGACGTTGCGCAGCGACTTCTCGGTCGGCTGCCACAGCATGTGGTTGCGGCTGTCCTTGCCCGACCGGTACAGCGCCGCCGGCGACGTGGTCCGCACCGTAAAGGTCGACCCGTCGCTCAGCTGCACGAGCTGGGTGAATTGGTACGGCCGCCGCGACCGCGGCACGAAGGTCGCGTGCCGGACCTGGCCGGCGCCGCTCTGTGCCGACGGTGAGGATGGGTGTGGGAGGTGGGCGCGCGCGGCGGCGGCGGCTGTGTGGCTGGTGGAGGAGGCGAGGCACCCGGCCGCGAGGGAGGGCCGCCGGAGGACGGTTGCAGGGAGTTTGCCCATTGTTGCCGTGTTTTGTTTTTGGGGGGTTTGTTGCGTGTGGTGTCTGGAAGGTGAGGGACTGGAGACGGATAGCAGGATGGTGGGTGGGGTGCGCAATTGGCCGTTCTGCGCTCCTCGTTCGCGCGGTTCGGGGGGCTGCTGTCTCCGGGTCTCGGAGAGTGCGTGTTGGAGCTTCCCGACAGCAAGGTGTGGTTGAAATTTTGATACGGCGAACAGGATGAACGGTTGCGCTGTCCTTATCGCGCGGCCAGGGTTGTTATCGTTATCGCTTATCGGTGGACGATTTCCCGGTTCCCCTGGCAAGCGTTCCTGTTTCCGGCCTCATGATAACAAAATTTCGGCCGCCCAAACCGATCTGCCCCCCCATCCTCGCGCCCAACCGAAGTCGAAACGAGACCGGCCTGCTGACGGGCTTGAATTGCAAGCCAATTGGCACATATGGGGCTGAGATGAGCCGTCGCCGCGTTGTGCTGGGCTTGGCCGCCGAGCGCGCGCGCTCTCTGCCCGTTCTCGGGCGCAACCATGGCTCCGCACCGGCCCGCGCCGTGATGCGGCCGCGGCCTGTCGCCGCCCAGCCATATCTAGGCTTTCCAGCAACCCACCTTCTCACCAGTACGCACCCCCCCTCCCCCCAGCCAAATCCCCTCCCCCCAAAGCTAACCGGCCAGAACCCTTCCACAGCACCAGCACCGGCGGCAACCAGTCCCACCGACCCTTCACCCTAACCCCGCCAACACCGCCATCGATCCACCCGGCCCCCTCGTCCCCGGCCCTCCCCGACCAGTTCCGCACGCTCATGCGCCTCCTGCCGCACTCGGTCGTCGTCTGCACCTCGACCCACCCGGCCAGCCCCTCCTCCGCGTCGGGAGCGCCCGTCCCGCGGGCGATGACCATGTCGTCCTTCACGTCGCTCGCGCTGCGGCCGACGCCGGTCGTGAGCTTCAACATCGCGACGCCCAGCCGCACGTTTGACGCCGTGGCGGCGAGCCGGCAGTTCAACATCCACGTCCTCGCGGACGATGCGTCGGGCGCGCGGATCGCCGACTGGCTGGCCGGGGGCAATGCCGGGGCCCGGGAGGTCTTTGCGCGGCTGGCTGAGGAGGGCGGGTGTGAGATGAGCATGGCCGAGGGGGCGCCGGTACTGAAGGGGGCGGGCGTGCTGTATGTGGTGCGGTGTCGGCTGCTGGATCAGCCGAGCGCGGGGCTGGTGCGGGTGCGGGATCATGTTATTGTCCTGGGGGAGGTGGTGGAGATTGTCGAGGGGCCCGGGGCGCAGACGGAGGTGGAGGAGAGGTTTGGGCTGGTGTATGCGGATCGGCGGTATCGGCAGCTCGGGGGGTGTCTTACAAAGGGGGAAGGGGTGGTGGAGCGGGATGAGGGGGAGGTAGTCGACAGGGAGGGTGAAGGAGGGACATGATTCGGGGATACCATAATCCTTCCTTGGCATTTACACGGCGACGGCGTTGGCTAGGAACATTTGCACGAGGTAGAACATGTACAAGTAGGCAGACACAGCGGCAAGGCACAGAAGGGCTTGTTTAGAGATGTCTCGATTCCCAGTTCCGCATTGCGCGGAGCCCGCCCTACCACCTCGATTGAGGCTTCACGCTCGAATAACTTCTGCAAACGACACCAGAATGGGCATCCGCTCACTGGCCCTTGATGCTGACCAGCTCCGTCTCGAAGATGAGGGTGGCGTTGGGGGGGATGACGCCACCGGCGCCGCGGGCACCGTAGCCGAGCTCGGGGGAGATGGTGAGCTTGCGCTTCTCGCCAATCTTCATGCCGAGGAGGCCCTCATCCCAGCCCTTGATGACCTGGCCGGCACCGACGGTGAAGTTCAGCGGGTCACGGCGGTCGTAGCTCGAGTCGAACTTGTTACCGTTCGTCAGCGTGCCCTTGTAGTGGACATCGATGTTGTCGCCTGCCGCGGATCAGCAACTGTTGTCTCATACTCCGGCGGTGCTACCAGCTAAGAGCTCCATAGCGGGACAGCAGCCCTGCTGGAGGCGGGGTAATTGGTAATTGGTTGCAAGACTCACCACGCTGGGTCTCGCGGGAGCCTTGGCCCTCCTGCTGGACCTCGACCTGGAGACCGGCAAGCTCGGGGATGGTCATTTTGACTGCGGGTGATGTGGTATTCGAGGATGTTGATTCGGGCTGGTGTCAATTGACTGCTTTTTGTGCGATGGCGAAGCTGGCGAGTTGTTTGAGGGAAGAAGAAGAAGGACTAGGGCGGAGACGGGCAGATCGACAAAAGGAGGTGGGGTAGCTTTGTGTGACGCAATCAGAAGGAGGGGTCAGGGGTCGGACGCTGGAACATTAATGCGAGATCTATATAAAGCTGCCAGGTCCGAGTTCCAAACGCGAGGGGTTGAATTAATTCACGGCCAGGGGTTGGTTAGTGCAGACTGCAGAGGGGTGCCTTCCACACCATCCTTCCATTCCCATGGCCAAAGGTTTTCTATTCATTTCCTGTCCCAACTGCCACCATCTCCAGGGTTCGGGCTCTATTGGGTACAGGCACAGCTTCATCCCGAGGTTTCTCCAAAGTGAAAGTCGTGTACAGTAGCTTGTACCAACGTGTCAGCAGCCAAGTTGTAAACGTTGTGGTTGTTGACCCATGCCTGGCAGAATAGCAGCTGTGACGGCAGCAGACGCGAGGATTGGCTGGGATCGACTTTGCAAATCAGCCAGGGCCCGGACGCCCAACGCCTTCCACGATTCTCTGTGGCCTCACGCCCGTGTCTCGAGGTAAGCCAGGCTCTTCAGAGAGGCCCGGCGACTGACAAGCAAAGGCGTCGTCCTGATGAGTTCCAGGTTGTTGGCACTTGGCAGCGTCCCGGCAGGGTCGGACTGGCAGCCTGAGTCCGACTCGAAAGGCCCGCCGCGGGATCACCAAGCACTCGGCTCCGCCGTCGTTCAACGCGGCAGAAACCACAAACACAACTCGCCTGGAAGCCTCAGTCTGCATACGGAGTAAGGTCGTGTTGGATCGCATCCGAATCGTCTGGAACCTGCTGACTCTGGGAGCATTGCAGCTGCCGCCGTTGCTGGTCAACGCCCGACCGCCTGCGGGGCAGTTGGACAGGGACCAGCCTCGTTTCAGCCTCGCAAGCGGGTTTGGTCTGGGCTGGGTGGATGATTCTGGAGCTTTCTGAGCTTGCGCCGCCCAACACAATTCTCTCCGTTTCCGTGACGGGAGGAGCAGGCACTCAAGTCGCCGACCTGGCTATTTCCGGCCCTGCGTATGGCAGACCAACCGTAGTTGAGAATCGCACCAGACCTTTTAAACGCTGTTGATTTGACCCCGGGTTGCGGTTTGCAGCCTCAGGGTGGGCTTCTGCCTGGGCGGAGCTCTTTGCAACCAACCAATTAGCAGCTGTGTTCTGCTGTTGTGGAGGCGCCAGGAAGCGAATCAGAAGAAGGTCGTGGAATCTGGGCGATAGAATCTCATCGAAACTGCCCAAGCACACCGGGGGGGAACTCTGCGAAGACATTTTAGCTGCCACAGCTGCTCCTTTCACTCCTCCCGAAACTCTTTCTTCTCCTCCATCTCCAAACCATATTCTCTCTTTCCCACCCTGTACCTGCCCTCTCACCCGATCGTTCTCGAGACCTGGACCGTTGATCTTCATACAACCCTTTTTGGTAAGTCAGCTCGCTGGGATTCCAGACGTCGACTTCCCCTCAGCCTCGTCGAGTGCCCTCTCGTCCTTCCCCGTTCCCAGCACCTCCCCAGTCGCAAACGCATTTCCTTCCCTCTCTTGGGGAAAATAACTTCTACATCCCTACTCCTTCTTCCGCAATCCCAACATCAGCTCGAATTTTCCCGCGCTGTTTCACTCTCGCGCCGACCAAACAAAACTACCCCGCACTCAGGCTTTCGCCTTCTCCGAGTCAGCGCAGCGTACTGACCTGAACACCATCAGATACCCCACACATCCAAATCACCTTCAAGATGGCTGAGACTTTCGAGTTCCAGGCTGAGATCTCTCAGCTGCTCTCGCTCATCATCAACACCGTCTACTCGAACAAGGAGATCTTCCTTAGAGAACTTGTTTCGAACGCCTCCGATGCGCTCGACAAGATCCGCTACGAGGCCCTGTCCGACCCCAGCAAGCTGGACTCGGGCAAGGACCTCCGCGTCGACATCATCCCCAACAAGGAGAACAAGACCCTCACCATTCAGGATTCCGGTATTGGCATGACCAAGGCTGTGAGTATTTCTTCTTACCCCGCTCCCGCGCCGGCGCCTGGAGACAAATGCTGACACGCGTCGCCAGGATCTCGTCAACAACCTCGGTACCATTGCTCGCTCTGGAACCAAGCAGTTCATGGAGGCCCTCACCGCTGGTGCCGATATCTCCATGATCGGCCAGTTCGGTGTTGGTTTCTACTCTGCCTACCTCGTCGCCGACCGCGTCACGGTCGTGTCCAAGAACAACGACGATGAGCAGTACATTTGGGAGTCGAGCGCTGGCGGCACCTTCAACATCACCGCCGACACCGAGGGTGAGCAGATTGGCCGCGGCACCAAGATCATCCTCCACCTGAAGGATGAGCAGCTCGACTACCTCAATGAGAGCAAGATCAAGGAGGTCGTCAAGAAGCACTCCGAGTTCATCTCGTACCCCATCTACCTCCACGTCCAGAAGGAGACCGAGACCGAGGTCCCCGATGAGGATGCCGAGGAGGTCGAGGAGGTCGAGGAGGGCGACGACAAGAAGCCCAAGATCGAGGAGGTCGATGATGAGGAAGAGGAGAAGGAGAAGAAGCCCAAGACCAAGAAGATCAAGGAGACCAAGATTGAGGAGGAGGAGCTCAACAAGCAGAAGCCCATCTGGACCCGCAACCCCCAGGACATCACCCAGGAGGAGTATGCCGCCTTCTACAAGTCGCTCTCGAACGACTGGGAGGACCACCTCGCTGTCAAGCACTTCTCCGTCGAGGGTCAGCTCGAGTTCCGCGCCATCCTCTTCGTGCCCAAGCGCGCGCCCTTCGACCTCTTCGAGACCAAGAAGACCAAGAACAACATCAAGCTCTACGTCCGCCGCGTCTTCATCACCGACGATGCCACCGACCTCATCCCCGAGTGGCTCAGCTTCGTCAAGGGTGTTGTCGACTCTGAGGATCTCCCCCTCAACCTGTCTCGCGAGACGCTCCAGCAGAACAAGATCATGAAGGTGATCAAGAAGAACATTGTCAAGAAGGCCCTGGAGCTCTTCCAGGAGATCGCCGAGGACAAGGAGAACTTTGACAAGTTCTACAGCGCCTTCTCCAAGAACCTCAAGCTCGGCATCCACGAGGACTCGCAGAACCGCAACATCCTTGCCAAGCTTCTCCGCTTCAACTCGACCAAGTCTGGCGATGAGATGACGTCGCTCACCGACTACGTCACCCGCATGCCCGAGCACCAGAAGAACATGTACTACATCACGGGCGAGTCGCTCAAGGCCGTCCAGCAGTCTCCCTTCCTCGACTCGCTCAAGCAGAAGAACTTTGAGGTCCTCTTCCTGGTCGACCCCATTGACGAGTACGCCATGACGCAGCTGAAGGAGTTTGAGGGCAAGAAGCTTGTTGATATCACCAAGGACTTCGAGCTCGAGGAGACCGAGGAGGAGAAGAAGGAGCGCGAGGCCGAGGAGAAGGAGTTCGAGGGTCTTGCCAAGGCCCTCAAGAACGTCCTCGGTGACAAGGTTGAGAAGGTCGTGGTCTCGCACAAGCTGGTTGGCGCTCCCTGCGCCATCCGCACTGGCCAGTTCGGCTGGTCCGCCAACATGGAGCGCATCATGAAGGCCCAGGCTCTCCGTGACACGTCGATGAGCAGCTACATGTCGTCCAAGAAGACGTTTGAGATCTCGCCCAAGAGCCCCATCATCAAGGAGCTCAAGAACAAGGTCGAGTCTGATGGCGAGAACGACAAGACCGTCAAGTCGATCGTCCAGCTTCTGTTTGAGACGTCGCTGCTGGTCTCGGGCTTCACCATCGAGGAGCCTGCTGGCTTCGCCGACCGCATCCACAAGCTTGTGTCGCTCGGCCTGAACCTGGATGAGGAGGCCGAGGCTTCCCCCGACGCTCCTGCGGCCGATGCCGGCGTGCCTGCTGCCGAGACTGGCGACAGCGCCATGGAGGAGGTTGACTGAACGGACGACATGATGGAAATGAAAAAGTGCCTTGGGAATCGGAGTTGGACGGGTTTTCGGTTATGACACATGTTACCCAGCTGCATCAGCTTTCCGGCCTCATCTAATTTCCTCCGCCCGTTGCCCTGTACATTTTAGTCGCGGACACGGGTGCCCTCATGATCTTTAACGTAGACATGAATACATGGTTAGACGGAATCGAGGTCTTAATTTCAATTGACAGCCACGAATATGCGACAGGAGTGATGTGACTTGACAGCAGTTGGAGGAGCATGCCATTTCTTTTTCTTGCTGTCTTACTGTCTTACTTCCGCTCCAATTCTTGGACTGAGGAAAAAGAACCAGCATGACTGAAATCGGCGACCCGGGGTTGCCATCCTTCAACACCCCGACCTGCTACAGGACATGGTTTCGAACAGCACCGAGTACAAGACAAGAGGCCAAGGAAAAACCACGACCTGAACGCCGAATTTACACACTATCTGTTATCCGTCCTATTCTAGTGCCCTCTCCAGCCAGCCTGTTCTTTTCTTTATCACATCATGGTAGAAACGGCACTGCTAGTTAAGCGCGGTGGAAGATGAGAAAAGCAGGGGAAGATGAGAAAAGCAGGGGTACGGGATAGCTACAGCTCTCGGTCCCTTCCGCTCCGCTGTTCCGTCTTTTCTTCCCTCCCCAGCCAGTCCGTCTGTCCCCGATAGCCGGAAAGCAAACAAGGTTTGGCGCGGTGGGAAAGAGAAGTGACATAATTATGAGATAGAGAAACAAGAAGAGAGCCTCCCGGGGCCGTAGACCGAGCCAAGCGCGCACCCGCATGCAGGAGCCGCCCGGCAAGGAAAGAAACCCCGCGGGAAGGAGGGGGGGGGGGGGAGAAGGGGGGATTGTCTCTTGAGATGGAAACGCGCGCCCGCTTTCAAGCGAACCTCTTAGCCCTTGCCTCCATCTTGGCCTTCTCCGCCGGATCGACGGCCGCGCGGCCCCCGACCCGCCCGCCGCCGCCGCCGCCGCCGCCGGGGCCCTTCACAGCACCGCCCTGGGCCCGTGCGCCGCCGCTGGCCCAGGGCCCGCCACCACCCCGCCTCGGATCGCGTCCACCACCGCCACCGCCACCGCCACCGCCGGCGGCACCGTTCCGCTCCCCGCCGCCGCCGCGCCGCTTCCGATCCCGCGCCGCGTCCTCCCTGCCGTCGGCGCCGTCAAGCCCGCGCCCACGCTTCCGCGGCGCGCGGTGGTCGGGCAGCGCGCTGTCCAGCGCCGCGACCTGCTCGTTGGCCAGGCCGAAGCGCGCCGCGCGCGCGGCCTTCTTGGCGGCGTCGTCTTCGAGGGGCGCCGCGGCCTCTGCCGCGGTCTTGTCCGTCGCTTCCTTGTTCTCCTCGCCCTCGCCGGTCTTGGCCTCTTCCTCCGCCGCCGCGGTGGCGGTGGTGGTGGTGGTGGTGGTGGTGGCAGGGGCAGGGGCAGCGACGACGCCGAAGCGGGCGGCGCGGGCGGCGCGCTTCTCGGCTTCGGTCTGGGCGTTGGTGGGCGGGAGGTTCTGGGTGAAGAGGGGCGCGGGAGGCTGGGCGGGTTCCTCGGCCGTGGTGGCGGTGGTGGCGGTGGTGGCGGTGGTGGTGGTGTCTTCGGCCGTGGGCAGCGCTGCGGCGGTGTCGTCGTTCTTCTCTTCCTGCGCGGCTGCCGCGGGAGGAGCGGCGGTGGGCTTCTCGGCTACGGCATCCGCCGTGGTGTCCTTGCTGAGCGCGGCTGGGTAGTCGTCATCCTCGTAGTCGATTTCGTCCTCGGCAGCGGTGGCATTCTTGGCGTCTAGCGAGTCGGCAGCTTGCGGTCAGCGAGGGGGGTTCATTTGCGCGTTGGATTTCTCGCGTGACGGTACTTTGCGCGCGATTGCGCAGCCTTCCATCCTGGGCTGGCCGTAATCCAGGGAAGAGACAGGAGGGAGTAGTTCAAAGGGTGATCGGCGGCGCGGCGAGAAGGGAGACGGGCGTGAGATGCTTACCGGCCTGGGGCGCGGCGGTATTGGCCACCTGCTGCCTGTCGTTCTCGGTGAGGCGGACTATGAGGTCGGCCTTGTTGCCAGTATGGGGGAGGCTGCGCTCGTTGAGCAGCTTCTTAAGCTCGGGGACCTTCATGGAATTGTAGTCGGCCATGGTGGAGACTAGCGCCAGAGTGCAGCGCTGAATGACGAGTGTGGTGTGCGTAACTATCAGGAGCGGCAATCAAGTGGGAAATCTCGATGTGGCTTGCGAAAATGCGATAGGCTCCAAGTTGCGATGCTCGATGTTGAAAGACTGTTGAGTTTGAGCAAGGCCGCGCAGGAATCGCGTCGTTGCAGCTCAGCTTCTGCCAGGGCACAGGCGGCCCCTGCGGACAAAGATTGCGCTGGCTAATGCTCGGTTAATTGACTAGCCACGCTGGTATGCAAGCACAGGCGAGATGCAGCATGGCATTTGGGCCCGCCACCTCCAATTCCCTTCCAATTCCCTTTTCTAACAGCACATTTCATTCCCGTCTGACCCCGTCTGGCTCGAGGGGTGCGTGCGGTAGATGGGAATGTAGGGCATACTGTCATCGAGTTCTAGCAAGTTAACGACAAGAGGCGTCCTGCAACACATCCATTAAACTCTCCCAAATCATGCCGCATCGCGTCGGGCACGGGTATAATATGTCAAGCCAGCGCTCCAAATGCAACCAAACCCACTGCCGCCCGGTCCCCACCCCCGGCATCAACTCCCACGATCTCCATGCCATCCCACATAAAACAAACAGACATAAACAAATCCCCCACCCCTAGCCCATCATCAGCCCCGACACCTCACTGGTCAGCAGCCGCATGATCCAGTCGGCCTGCTGCACGCTCTTGCACTGGAAGCACCACTTGGTCACGCGGGCCGCGACGGTGCCCTGGCGCGGCGCGACCCCGACCCGGCCCTCCTCGTCGCGCAGGTTCTCCCACACGCTGCACATGACGCCCTTGGTGCCCAGCAGGCCGAAGCAGCCGCTCCCCAGCACGGCGTCCAGCAGGATGAGCGGACTGGCGTCCCCGCCGCCACCGCCGCTGCTACTACTACTGCCGCTGGCGCGCGTCACGATGACGCGCTTCTCGAGGCCGCCGTACAGCGGCAGCTCCTGGCGCACGCCGGGCGGCGGGCGGCTGATGTGCAGCACGCAGTCGCCCTTGTCCTGCCACCGGTTGTTGTGCACGTTGAGGTGGCAGCGGATCTGGAGCGGCTGGTCCGGCGAGAACTTCTTGGCCAGCCCGCTGCTCCACCGGCTGTGGCCGCCGCCCGAGTTGGCCTGCGACAGGTCGATGCTGCGCGGCGGCGTCGTGGCGCCCGACGAGCCCGAGCCCGAGCCCGAGCCCGAGCCCGATGTGTAGAGGCTGTTGTTGTTGTTGTTGTTGTTGTTGTTGTTGTTGCCGCCCGCAGAGCCTGGTCGGGACCGCTGCTGCTGCTGCTGCTGGTGCTGGTGTTTGTCGATGGAGGATTCGTCAATGTTGAAGGAGGGGTTCCCGCCGCCCATGAGCCGCCGCAGGAAGCTGCCCGCCGAGATGGTGGTCGACATGCTGCCCTGCGAGACGCTCGGCGCGCGGGTCGAGGCGCGGTAGCTGTTTTTGCGGCCCAGCCAGTTTCGCCGGCGGCTGGAGCTGTCGCCGTCGGCGCTGCCGTCGGCCGGCCCCGCCTGCATCTGCCCAAACGACCGGACGCGCGCCTCTTCGCTGAGCTGGATGTACCGCGCATTGTTCAGCCGGCTTACGTGGACCGCCTCGTAGAGGTCTTTGGCCTCGAACAGCGTTGCGGCGCGGAATCGGAACATGCCGGCCTCGATCTTCAGCCGTGACTCGGGCGATGACGGGCTGCGGACCTCGAGATCAACGGCGGTGCTGCGGCGGATCATCACCACCGGGGTCAGCGGCAGCAGCACAAGCGGCAGGATGCTCCCGGCGTCCTTGTTTGTGTTGTCGACCTCGGATGTGCCAGAGGACTGCAGCGGGTAAGCCTGCCGATTCGAGTGCTGCTCGCCGAGGTGGTGGATCTCCATGCAGCCGGGATGGACCACAATGGGCGTGGCCAGGCCGTTGTTGATATCCTTCCATACGCCCTTCCTGCTGGACCAGTACGACACAGACGCAGTGAACCTGTGCACCAGCCGTTCTGGCTTCGTTTTATCCTGGCCTGTGATTCCCGCCTGAGACGCAGAGTTGGACGGCGTGATACTATTGACATCCGAAACAAGGGATCCAACGGGGGCCACCTCGTCCTCCTTGATGCTATAGCCCGGAATCGTGTCGGGCACTTCATCCTCGTCCAGCTCGTCGCTGGAAGATTGCAGGGACTCGGAGTCCTCATCGCTCATGGAGCACGAGCTGTCGGACGAGACGTCGGATGGATGGTACTCATGCTTCAGCGGAGACGAATGTTTGCGCTTCAGTCGAGACTTCGGACCGAGATCACCTGGCGGAGCGAGCAGGCCGGGGCTCTTTGAACTAAGAGTGCGGTGAATGGGCGGAGGAGGAGCCCCATCCTCGCGAAAGGGTGTCGAGTTGGGTGCCGGCTTCGCCGCCTTTGGTGGATTGTAAGAGAGGGCCTCCCACGAGGGCCTTCTTTGACCTCGATAATCTGCTTGCGTCGGCGTGCAATCGGGCGAGGCATTGGCGGCACGGTTTGGCGACGCAGATGGCGGCGTGGACGGGGGATCATCATCCTGCCGCGTGTGATGCTGGGATGGCGACCTGGGCCTCTCCGGACCGGGAGATCCGCCGCTGGACACGCCGCGTCTGCGCTCGCCCACCGGGATATCGGCCCCATCCGGCTTGGGTGATGTCGATGCCAGCTCCATGCTTCTCGGCCTTCTTCGAGTCGCCGGCGGCACCGGGTAGCTCCCCAAGATGCTCAGCCAATACACAATCTGCTCCTCGCTGTTCGTGGCGAGTTGGAGGAGCTCAAACCATTCGTTCCCATTGTGCGTGCCGCGGATCATCACAATGAGGGATGGATCGCCGTCATCCCTTCGAGCCGATATGTACTGCCACGGCACGGGGGGGAAGAGCAGCCAAGACCGGGCACTGTTGCCAATCTCCCGGATGAATATGTCTCCCTTGTCCCCAGGGATCGCCGGATTATCCCTGTGGATCAATTCGACCTGGCACTCCAGCCGCTGGCCGCTGGAATGGTCCAGGTCGAGCGCAAACACATCGAGCGCGGCGACCTGGCGCGTCCGGTTCATCAAGATGCCGTCGAGTGGCAGCAGATTCCGGAGATCCCGGCAGCGGGTGGTGTCTGTGTTATTTGCGTCCTCATCCATCATCCGCGCCGTCTCCTCCCGGTGCCGCGTCCGAGCCTTCTGCTGGAGGGCATCGAATACCGAGAGCAGATCCTCCGCGTCACGGGTTCCTGTGACGGCGACAGCCGCCTTTTGGGATCCAAGTTAGCAAGCGCTGAGAAGATGGATCCCCATGAGAAATTGACCTACTCTGAGAAACCGGACCATCCACTTGATCCTGATCAGGGGACGCTTTAAAAGGTACGCAACGTCCACCCGCTCGCCATTCTCTCCAATGATATCGCCGTCTTCGTTTAGAGGAAGCGCGTCCAACAGCGAGTCGTTGTCATCCATCCGGCCGAGTCTGGGGGCAAGGTTGACGATCAGGCCCTGGAAGCCGAGTCGCCAGACGTTCAAGTACCTGTCATAAGCCGGCGACACGTCCTCGAGCCAGAACAGGAGCTCGGTGATGTCCCCGAGCGGCACCTGCCGGTGGAAGTCCCGCAGGCTTTCAAGCGCCATGCCCATGTTGACCACCGACTTGGCCATGGCTTCCGCCTGTGAGCCCTTGGCCCCGCCGCTCAGCACATCCTTCAGCAGCACCGGGATCACGCCGTCAACGACGGCCTTCAGCTCTCTCTCGTAGAAGTACTCATCGTCGGCAAATTCATCCAGCAGCTCGTCGGCCTTGCCCTTGTCTGCCCGGCTGGGCCTGCGGTGAAGGCTTCGCGACGACTGGATGCTCCGTGACCGACTCGGCGCCATGAGATGGCCGTCATCTGGCTGGGAAAGCACCGAAACGAGATCCGAGTGCTTTGTAAGACGGCGCTTGGGGCCGGGTCTCTGGCCCTTTTGTCTTGAGAGGCTAGACTTGGTGAGGGCTGTCGTTTGCGTGATGGTTGTTTGCGAAACATCGGAGACGGCCTCCGACCCCGCCGTGCTGCTGTGTTCTTCCGACACAATTGTCGACAGCTCATGGACACCATTGGTCGGTGGCCGGGTCCGCGGTGGCCCGTGGCTGGAGAGATCCGAGGAAAGAGTCGAGTCGTATGTCGACGAGTATTCGGGCGAAAGAGGCCGTTTCCTCTGGTCCGTGTATCCGCTCCGCTCGTCAGTGGACACCCAGCTATCTTCGTCGTAGTCAGTTTCGTGGTCCTCATCAGCCTCGCAGCTTGGGTATACCGTCGGCGGGAGTTTGTGGCCCACAGACTCCCCCCTGAAGGCTGCCTTCAGCAGATCTCTAAACGGGGTTTTCCCTGTGGACTTGGCCGGAGATGCGGCAATCCTCGTGGCACGTCTCCGTTTCAGGCCCGTTGACGAGACGGCGGCCGCCTTTCCCTTTGTGGGCGTCGCATCGCTATCCTCTTCTTCTGGCGCCACTGTCACATCTTTAGGCTCGGGCTTTTTCGGGGCTGCGTGAGCAGGTGTTTCTCGTGGCCGGTTTTCAGATGGTGGGCTCGATGGCGGTCTTGATGGTGGCCTGGGTGGCGGCCGCTTCTGGTTCTCTGGCGCCTGTTTCGGTATATCTGAGGTCGGCGCCTGTTTCGGCAATTCCGGCGCCGGCTCCTTGGTATCGGGTTGTGCTTTGGATGGGGATTCCGCAAAGGGGTCGACCGTGTCGTTCAACCAGGACTCTATGCTCTGCGGTTTATTTGCCGCAGCCGGCCTCGGAGCCTCAACCCTCTCCTGGATGATCTCCTTGGCGCCCTCCACAACCTTCTTGAACACCTTTGGCATCGCCTCTTTGAAGCTCTGGTTCCGCTGGGCTTTGGGCCTCTTGCCGCTCTTCCGCGCCTCGGGCCCCAGGGGCAGGTCAAGCACACTAAATGCCGAATACCCAAATGGAATGTCTGCCAGTGGCTTGTTTCCCAGCACAGTTGGCAGTAGCCTTTCAGATCCAGTATCCGAGCTATCCCGTGGAGGAGTGGGAATCACTTCCTCAATGTCTGAATGTTTGTAGCCCGTGGTTTCTGCGCCTCGCACCACCGGACTGGGGCTGCGGTTCCGTCGTCTCGAGCGCCGTCGGGAGGCTTTCCGTCTCGGGGGTGTCTCGACCTCGGTCGCTGGGCTTTCGATCACCTCGATCACGTCCTCTGGAGAACAGGCCCGCTTAGTACTGGGAACGCTGGTCCTCCTCTCGACAGACGGCGGTCTCGGCGACGTTGGACGGACGGGTGGCTCCTCGACTGGTATCTCGTGGGAGGGTTGCACTCCGATGCCGCCATCCGGTGGCGGGCTGTCAATAGGCCGAACTCGAATGCCATCATCTGGCGGTGCTGTTTCAATGGGTCGCACGCGGATTCCGTCGTCGATTGGTTCCTTCTTCCGCGCTGGAGTTATCCGGATGCCATCACCGGTGTCAGATGTGGATTTCTTCGGCTTCAAGGGTTTGATTCGAATGCCGTCATCAACCGGGCGGGGGGTTGGTTCGGCCAGATGCTCGGGTTCTGATGGCATCGCGCGTGGCGAGTCTTCTTCTACCGTCACCGTCGCTCCGGACTTTTTGTGCCGATACTGTTTCACCCGCGGCAGTTCCGGCTCGGGGACTTCCACTCGCTCAGCCCAGTCCCTGATCTTGTTCTGCACGGTTGGGTTCCGGGCCGTTCGCTGCAGGAAGTCCTTGGGTATCGGTGTCGGGCTTCCCTCAGCCGTTGGCCTCGGCGGGCCAGCTCGAGGTGGGCTTCCCCCCCCCTTCCTGCGGTTCCTCCAGTTATCGTCACTAACGATTCTCTTCTTGGGCGCCAGTTTGACCACTTGCGGTCTCTTGGGAGCCCCTCCCGATCTGGCGCCAGAGGATTTATCCCGGCCCGAATCTGCACCATCGTCTGCATCCCGGTTTTCCTTGTCCTCAGACTTTTCGACCCGGGCCGGCTTCTTCTTGGCCTTCTGCCGCATCTTGATTCGCACCCGGTCTTTCTCCGTTACGCTCTCGGGGGCGATGTGGGCGGCGACCTCGGTCGGCTCGCTCGCTATATCTTCGGCGTGGGGCACCCCGCCCCCGTTCACCTTCATGGCTGCCGCGTTCGTCTTTTGCCATGCCTTTACCCTGTCTGTCACCCCCCCCGGCTGTTGAAGCCTCCGCACGGCGGCCGCGCGCATCTCCTGGCGCAGTTCCTCCCGCACGTTTGCCGAATCCGCCATGCTTTTGCGCCGGTGCTTCAAGGCCTCCTTCTGGGCGGCCAGGCGTGCCGGGGACGGGCGGCCGAGGAAGAAGTCGCCCAGCAAACTCGGTTCGGGTCTCTTCTTGCTGGCCGAGTCATGGCTGGCAGCAGCGGGTGCGCTCTTGGGCGTCGCGCCGGGGTGTGCTGAAGCTCGTCTGTTCGCTGGCGTTGTCGCATTGCTGTGTTTGACGGGCGAGGTGCGCCGTGGGGTTTCGGGGTCGGCAAATGGCGTTTCGTCTTGGTTGGCTGGTGACATGGTTCTAGAAGCGAAAGATGGGACGTATGTTAGCGACCCGCATTCCCGTGGCCCGGTGACGGTGATGGATGTGACATGACGCGGATTCTGGGGTATGTTTTTTTTGGGATGTTCGAGGAAGCATCCACCGTCAAGATTGAAGATGCCGGGCGGAGCGGGAACCACCAATCGGATGCCGCACTATCCCTCTCTGGGGCTGACGTTTCGGACGGGGGAAAGTCAACAAACAACAACCAGGGTAACGACGCCAACCTACATACATACCTAGTACATACCCACCTTGCTCACCGCGGTGAACCGCAAGCCGTGATCTGCACTCTAGATCTGCTTAGCGCCGCGCTCCGGCAGATCCGAGCATATCTGACACTGTCGGGGAATAATACTGATTCAATTGAGCATGGGCACTGTGCTGTTTCTGTTTGAAGTTCGCAAATGAAGGGCAATGGCTAGCAGAAGAGCGAGAGGCAGGAGCACTTGTGGCACTTTCGGTCAGCTGCGGGGCGGCACAAGCATCCGCAAGTGTCCGCAGGCTGGCTGGCAGTGCGACGAGGAAAGCTGTCAAGGAAAAAAAGGCAGCCGCGGTACAGATTGAAGGTTTGCGACGTTGGCTTGTGGGACTCAATTGAGAAACCTGTGCCGTCTGCACTTGGCCCACCGCCGTCACCGTCAGATGGGAACTGGAGCGCTTCTCTCTGCAGTAGCTGGCTTGTGTTGTGGCGCGAATTCCTCCTCGAAGAGATCACTCACCGCATCAGATGGGGCGTCGAGTTGATGCAGCAGGGCAGCAGCAGGGGTTCTTATTCCCCACAAGACGGCCCGGATGCTGGACAGCGTGGCGCTGACATCATCAGATCCCTTGTGGAGATCCGGGAGTGTCGCGACCCTTGCCTGCAGAAGGAAGCCCCACATCGAACGAGGAAGGCAGGGAGGATATAAATGGCACACCTCGCCGTTCTTGTACACCCAACATGTTGGTAGGAATAGAGGATTCAGCAGTGTGGCCAGAAGGATGTACCTATGGTTCGGACGAGTCTGCACCGGATCGTAGCTCCTGCAGCTTACATACCTACATACCTACATGAAAATGTGCATGGCAGTCAACAAGTTAGCACTTTGTGCAACATGTACCAGACCGATACCCAAATACAATTGTTATCATTCTGCCTACATGCAACCGGAACCACAATGCCCTACAAAACCAGCCAAAACCAGGTAATACAAAACACAACACCACAGATGACAAGTCAAGCCAACCCCCAGCCCAAATGAGATGAATGGCAAATGCAAACACCGCCCACCCGGAAAATGCACCGTTTAAAGCGTGCTCCCATCAGGCAGCACAAACCGCACCCTCTTCTTGGGCTTTGCAGCCGAGATATCTACCGCTCTCTTCCCCGCCCCCTCGTCCCCAACACCATCTCCCCCCTCGCCAACAACCTCTTCCCCGGGCTCCTCTTCAATCGCCCACACATCCGGGCTGGGCTCGCGCCACGCATGCGGCGACACACGCGCCGACACGGGCACCCGAGCCCGTTTCACCCGCGGACCGGATCCCGCATGTGGGCCGGGCAGTGTGACGGCGCGGCCCCGTCCTGTCGCATGCAAGGCGTGGGGCGGCGGCGTCGGCGGCGGAAAGAGGGTGTCGACGGCGTCTTGTGGTTTTGGACGACGACGCCGGAGCCGGCCGGTTGCCAGGTCCCTGAGACGGCGAGGTAGCCCCAGTCGGGAGGGCGACGCGGCCTGCATGTCGTCGTACTGTTCGTCGTCTGTGGTTCCAGACATGTCGTATTCCAGCTCCGGGGTCGATGGCGGCCGCGGCGGGGTAGGCGGGCGAGGAGGCGGGCGGCTGAGACCTCCGAGGGTGGATGGACTGACGCTCCTCGCGACCTGGGGGTGGTGTTTCGCATCTTCGATCCCGGCGTCAAAGTCCATTGCAAAGTCCATAACTTCCCCATCATCGTCGTAGGATGAGGGGGTGGGGGTCAAGAAGTAGATGAGCGGATTCTCATCCATCTTGGCCAGGTCCAAGTCCTCGATTTCGGCATCGTCGCGCTCAACGCTGGGCTGCAGACGCACCAGCGTCGGCGGCCACGACGCGCGTAGCGGATTTGGTGCAGCCGAGTTTGAAGTACGCATCTTGTGTTGTTGCTCGTCCAGCAGGGATGTCGATCCCGGAATGGCTGTGGCAGCCGGCCTATATTGTAGACGGTAACGGGCTGTCCGAACAAGACGCCGAGTCTATGACCGTCCGTAGTCCGAGGATACAGCTCCGAAGACGACGGCCGCCGGCCTGGCCGGCTCAGAAATGTCCTATCAGAAGCGAGTGCTGGAGAGCTAGGAACGGTCGCGTCCGCTAGTGCTGTGGAACTTCAGATGATGGAAAGAGAAGGTGGATGGTGTAGCCAGCTGAGAACGGCCATGCCGCGCGAGATATGTAGTCAGCCTGAAGGCCATCCATCCCGTCCCGCTGCTGGTGGCTGCCCACCCACCCGCTTCGAAACTGGTCACCATCTTGGCCAGTCACCAGTCAATGAAGTGACAGGTTTCGGTTTTGCGGGGCAATACAAGGTGGCCGCCCTCGCGCCAACTTTTGTACCTTTGGGTGTGGTGGGCGACCTGTGGTGCTGCGCCCTTGCACACTTGTGGGGGTGCCTTCTAAGCTCAGCCGTGAAGATTGCAGCGAAAAGAGCATCACGGGCGGGTAAGGAGGGGCAGTCATGCCTGAAAACGAGGAAAAATCTGGGAAAGACGAGCTAGATTACGAGTCGCGTGCAATTCCAGCTCGTGGGGGCTGGGTCTGACTCAACGCGTGACAATGGCCAGCAGGCTGCGCTGAGACGGAACCTGGAATGGCTGTCAGATGAGTGTCAAGATGGGTGGCTCCCCGATCCCCCATTCGGACGGATGCAGTTGCCGAAGCAGCCGATGTCTGCGTCGAGCACCCACCACATCCGCATCACCATGAAATATGCGGCCCCGAGGGGGTCATGTTGCTCGCTGTCTGGCGTCCTTCATGGAGGACGATCCGGATATCCTGCTTGAGAGATGAGGATGTCGTGATGAGAACTCGCCGCGTACCTGCATGGTGCGTCCACCAAGCCAGAATGATCACCAGGCTCGCTGATGGAGTTGATTGACGCAACAGATCGAGATGACGAGCGGCCGTTGGCGAGTCGGAGCATTTCCCGCTCGTTCAAAATTGATCTCGCTTCATCAGGCACGCAGGAGCGGCATCGCGCGGGGCTGCGCTGCAAGGCAACCACGCGACCGCAGGTGAGCTTCGGCCTGGCCGGACCAGCTTGACAGTCTGTCGAAAGAGGCACATGGAAAAGTGATGCGCCTCCAACAAATGTGGAAGCCCCGCCTGGATTCTGAAGAGCAGGTGGAGTTGGATGTATGTATGTACGCCCCACTACGATCCAATCAAAACCCCCGGGGGAAAAGAAGAAGCAGGCCCGGTGTGGTGGGGCCGACTTACAGTGGGCCGTTCAAGAGACCAGCAGAACCGCTCCTCCTCCAGAACGTAACAGAGACTATCTGTATCTCCAACCTCTTTCACTGCCCGCTTTGGTAGATCGCATATTTTTCACATCCACCAAGAATACAAACGGCTGTTTTGACGGCTTGGTATGCCCAACCCAAAAGTCCAACATTCCATTTTTTTGTCGTGCCTTAAACATGACATCGGCACCCTCGCCCGGAACGCACCCCCTCGGGTCCATTCCGATTCGCGTCATTACATTGAACATCCGGTATGCCACCAGGACCCCTGCTCCAGGAGAAGAACCATGGTCAGTCCGCTGCCCAAGGCTCTGCGCACAGCTCAAGTTCATCACGTCCGGACATGGTTCGGCATTTGTCTGCCTCCAGGAAGCCCTGCATTCTCAACTCGTCGACATCCAGACACGCTTAGGCCCAATGTGGAGCTATACAGGCCATGGGCGGGATGATGGAAAACGGGCGGGAGAGTACTCGCCGATATTCTTCCGGGTGGACCGTTGGGAGTGTAACCGCAGCAGGACATACTGGCTCTCCGAGACGCCCGACTTGCCCTCGAAAGGCTGGGATGCTGACTGTCGGCGCATTGCCACCGTGGGCGCTTTTCTCCACAGGGAAACTGGGGCAGCTGTTGTGCTCATAAGCACTCATCTCGATAACCGAGGGGAGGTTGCACGAAAGGAAAGTGCCCGGCTTCTCCTTAACCTGACCAGCACCTGGTCAGGCCTTTGTATCCCTCTATTTCTCGCCGGAGACTTCAACAGCACCCCATCTGGCAGCGCGTACAAGATACTGGCTTCGCCGAGCTCGGGCATGAGAGATATCTCCAAACTTGTGGCTGAAACTGCAAAGTATGGTAACCCCGACATAACCTTTACCTCCTTTGGACAGCCAGACGAGCAACCAGGCCGGATAGATTTCCTTTTCGTCCGGAACTCCGAGAGCCTGAAGTTCTTGACCTTCGGCATTCTACCCAACCGATTCGACGACCAAGTCTACTTGTCGGACCACAGGCCTGTTGTTGCAGATATCGAGTTGCCAGTTCCACGTGTTCCCCGGCGCCGTTCCCCCCTTTGACAGCAGCGTCCTGGACAAGCCGACACGCCCATTTTGGCCTACACAAATACCAGCACCAACCGCATCCGAGTAGGCGTCCTGCCTTACTCCGATGTCGCTTACGATACATCTTACATCAAGTCACGGCATTTCGCGATCAGGCAGCCACCAGTCTGCCGCTGGGTTTGCGCGTCATCTGCCTCTGAGTCGCAACAGATGTCGCATCATTCAGGGAACGTTTATCGGATACGATTACCTTATAACCAAGGCAAACCCTCACGACTATCAGTAGCCCCAAAACAAACACCAACATGTTCAGAATGTCTCAGTTTCCGGCCTGTTACGGTTCGCCTCATGGCCAGTGGGCTCTGGCCTGTCAACATTCCAAGCTACCAGCTGGACCACCAGTCGTTATGAGATGGTTCAGTAGAGGTTGTGTGGCGTTAATTGATGCAAAGCATAGTCCTTGCAGAGTGCGAAGTCATGTCCCAAAAAGCGGCGTGGATGGTGTGAAGGAGCCGTGTTGACCGCCATCGTGTCCCAAACATTCTGGCAGGCGGCATCCGGAAGCCTCGAGCCGGGCAGCTTCTTGCAGAGCGCTGAACGGATCACCTGCTGCTTCTTCGGGGTGCCCTGCAAGGAGCGAGTCGCGACTCGGCCGGAGAGAAACCCCTCATTATATACGGGCGGGATTCAGGAGACCGGTGCCTGCCAGGCTTCGGCTCTTTTGGAGGGGTCTGGTTCTCCGTGGTGTGGTAGCCTTCCGGCTAGGAGTCATCGCCAGGCCATCCCGCGGACATACCTCTGCAGCCGTCTCGAGCCACGCCTCCAAAGCGAGTAACGAGCACGCGGACACATGGGCTAGAGTGTCACGGGATCAGAGTGTCTTGCATCAGAGCTACCTGCAGCATTCCCTTCGCCTATCTCAAGGGATCGCAGGCGGACATTCTGTGGGATCCCTGTCGTGCCTTCCACGGTTCAGTGCATGAATTGCCCGGAGACTCTAAGGATCTACATATTTATACGCCACACCAGCTTAGGATTAGGTTCGGCGTTCCGGATTGGTTCGTGGTGGACGCCTTCTTGATACCAGCCACTAGACCGTACAGCTCGATATGATGATGCGGCACAATATGCGGCCTCTCGCGCAGTCGCGACATCGAGCATCAGGCATTGTTGCTGCAGCGACCTGCCCAATCAAGTGGGGGTTTGACTCCCACACTTCTCCCTGTTTCGATCTTGTCGTGGGGAAGTGCAGACAGCCGGAACGCCGGGTTTGGAGGGTATCAGCCCGGAACCATTGGTCCTCGCTGCTCAAACCAACACGGGCAAGACCAATGGGATGGAGACACAATAGAACCCGATAACGAACTGGTCGTGGTCATGTCGGAAAGCGTCAGCGCCCGGGAACGTTCGATCAGAAACCGTTGCGTGCCGTCAAATATGCCGCATGAGACGATGCCCTGGGGTCGCTGGGGGAACGGCGGACGACAGTGACGTCGGCAAAATCTGAATGGTCAAAATCCGAATGGTCCATGGGCCATTGCCAGTACTTGCTGAGTGAGTACTGCCGAGTTGATGTATCGGTAGGGGTAACCTGCAAGCTCCCAGGTCGACGGCCCCGGGCTATTGAACAGAATGCAGAGGTGGATGGATGCGGAGGAGCGGTTTGGGAATAGCGACATCCCAACGACCTGGTAGAGGTCGTTGCATGGAGGGGCCATCACTCAGAGATGAGGATCGATGACTTTGATGCCGCGGCCAAGAAGAGGAGAAGAGACTGAAGGCACTCGGGTTGACTCCTGTGATTTGTGGTGCCCTATGAGAGTCGCCGGGCGGGTTTCGGCTTGCAGAAGTCTGCATTCCGGGCCCGATGGCTCCAATGAGGTTCGCATGCTTCGCAGGCATGGACTGAAATGGTGCTGCGCTGGCGTGCTTCCCACCTGCTGCTGCCTGGGAAGGGATGGACAATTGTTTTGGCCCTCTTGCGCAAGGCACCATTCGACATCTGACGGTCCGCGGCTCGAATGACTCGGCTCATTGATGAGCTCACAGCAGGATCGCCGGGAATCATTCACCAACCCTTCTGCAGCTGCAATCGCTCGACGGCGACGGCCATTTGCAACCAGTTTCATCGATGATGGACAGAGTTTTCCCGTTGACGCGGGCCTTGCAATTGATACCCAAGGCCCGTGTCGGGCATTAAGAAGAGTGAGAGGGAAAGGTCAGTGGTGCTTCTTGCCGGCTCAGCTGGCGTGCCCACTCAGGTCAGTGGCTCCACTGGTTTACCCACCCTGGGCCACCCGGTTGAGGCCTTACACAGAGTTTCAACCACTCACATCCTCCCAAGTCGCCCGTACGTGTGCAAGGCGACCTTGCAAGCGACTTGCTTTGCTCACCTGTGTCACCAGCAGTGCACAAGTATTCCGTACCTGGCAGGCTTTGCCACCTCCTCATTCTCAGGGAGGCCAAGACCTTCTTCTTGCATTCTACCAGACCCCCGCTGTTCGTCCGCCTTGCCTGCCACAACGGGGCTTTTTGGCGATCCCGGACGTCCAGTCGAGGGTGCTGCCAGATCTTCTGTGCAGGGTTACAGGGTTGATGCTGAGTTGATCCGCATTCCAGAACGCCTTCTTGGCCCCGGTTCCCCCCACGATTTTGAACCCTCCAGGGTCGACTGCGTAATTATCGCCGGCCGGCAAATCCTGTCTACCTACCAAAAGACAACATTGCTATTATCACGCCTAGATGCAGCGGCAAGAGGTGGTGTCAGCTTGTCACCCCGCCAACTCCCGTCCGTAGCCTCCAGTACAACTGGGGGGTACGGGATAAGTTGGACTGCTACTGTCCCCTCCCCCACAACCGAGAACCCCCCTGTCCCGTCTTGGCTTGCTCTTGGTTGTCGGTGCTTCCTTCCCCAAAGCGACGGGGAGCCTTGCTCTTGGCGAGCAAAGCTTGGAGCGGCGGTCTTCCCTGCTGCTAAGCTGTCCTAAGCCAAGCTGTCATCCCATCCCTCCACTCACAACCCACGCATCCCCCCCGCAGTGGAATAAAACTCGTCACTGTCCCATTCCTCCACCTTTTTATTTCATCGGGCCTGACCCTTCGTCCCGATTATTTCCACCCTGGTCCGCCATCATCCCAACCTTCACGAGTCGGCCGATTGCCGACCCCCTCTTGTCGCACACCAAAATACTCATCAGCACCGCCTGCTGCCACCAAAACATTCGGACTGCGACGATCGCATTGTCACCTGTCTCCTCCGTACCCTTGAAGCGACGAGAGCTTTTGACTGCCTGTCATCGATCGACCCACCACCGCCCAACATTAAAACTGGTCGCCTCCGACCCGAGGCATCGTTGCCTCTTCTGCGACGACGTGTCTAACCGACACTGAGCACCCACAACACCATTTTTGCGAGCCTGGGCTCGTACCGACATGTCGAGGCCAGAACGAGTTGCGTGTGTCGAAGACGCTGACGACTCGGGAAATCCCCTTGCGGGAGTGGAGCCCCGCTACGCATCATCGGTTGCCCCAAGCAGTTACGGCAAGGAACAACCCAATACTGGCCGAGCGAGGAGAGAGAGAGCGAGGAGAGACTCCTCGTCGCCTCTAACTTCGAGCGCTCTGACCGACTCAGACTCCACAGTACACGGCCGGAGAGACGGACTCAAGAAGTCGAGCAAAGATCGAGAGAAGCCCGTTTCCGCGAGCAAGAAGACACTCATGGCTGCCTCACGCCCCCCGGTTAAGCATGCAAAGACGACACCGAGCCTCCCGAGAAGGGACGTCGAATCAATGTACTATGGCGTCGAACCTGGCTTCGCCCCAGCGAACTCCCGGCCTCGAGCCCAAACCTCGAGACCTGCGAACTTTTACCCCCCACCTTCAAGACCACCCCCTGCGAACGCTCGCTTCTATATGAACCAGCCACCGCCTCCTTCGATACCCACATCATATCCTCCGTCTTGGGGGCCTTGTCCCGGTCCGGGTCCGGGTCCGGGCCCGGGTCCAGGACCAGGACCAGGACTAGGACCAGGACCAGGACCAAACCTAGGCCATATTCCATCTCCATATGGCCCGCCGTCGCCATCCCCATTGGTCCTGCAGCATCATCCTCACCCATCGCCTGAATATTTCACCCGCCCTTTGGAGTCTCGCTTCGGCGCCGCACGACCACAGTCCTCGATGGGATTTCGCCCACCCCGCGCTATCGAGTACGACGATTATGAGGAACCCCCCATTGAAAGGTCACTAGCGCGGCGGCCATCCACAACCCGAAAGATATCCAAGAACGAGGATGACAGAAGGGCGATGCCGCCTCCACCACGAAGGCCTGCCTCTGCCCGCCCAACCACACTGGCATTCCGCCCTCCACCATCCACGCCCGCCAGACGGACAGTGGGGTTTGATGACCAGGATTCAGAAGGCGAAGACGGGCTGTTTGGCGATCTTTCACCGCGAGGGCAAGGGGGCCACGGATTCAGCAGCCCGATTCCGTTCCGCCCACGGCAACCCTTTGGTGCGGACATGGGCTACGACGCATCCGAGTACCAAACCGAAGTAGCCGGGAAAGGCCGTCGAAATTCGTACTACGATGGCCATTCTGCCTTTTCTGGAAGTGCCTTGGATGATAATCTTCGGCAGGCTCTCCGTTACCAGGAGGATACCGCCGGCGGGTCCCAGTTGCCGTTGACAGCCGAGAGCCTTCGAAAGGCGGGGAGAAACGGCGGAAGCAGCCGATCCACCCGGAGTTCAGGAAGCCACGACGAGAGTGAATACAGACAGTCAGCGACAACCCGGACCACGAGGTCCAGCGCCGCCCAAGACGAGAACTTCACCATCCGGGTGAAAGGAAACACGGTGCTCAAGTTTGCTGGTGCAGAAATGCAGTGTCACGACGGAGCCGAGATCAACATCAGCTCGGGCAACAACGGTCCTGAAATCCGAACTGGCCACGAGAGACTAAGCTACAATGACCACGACGATCGCCGAACGAGGATTGACCAGGATGATCGCCGGACGAGGATTGACCATGACGACCGCCGGACCAGGGTTGACCATGACGACCGCCGGACCAGGGTTGACCACGACGACCGCCAGACCAGGGTTGACCACGACGACCGCCAGACTAGGATAGACATCCCCACGTCACGATCCCGGGCCAGGTCTCGGGCCAGGTCCAAGTCGTACTCGCGCGCATTCTCAACGTACGATGCCCCGACCCCGGAATACGACGACACGTACGACTACCCCCCACCCCCACCGCCAGCATACCCGGCATATCACTCGTCGTATTCGTCGCGGCAGGGCGATGGGTACTTTGGCGAGCCCATGTAACCGACCACGCAGATGGCGGCGGACGACGTTTACCCCAATTTAGCCATAGGGCCACGATGTTGACGAACCTGATGATGATGATTGGGGTTGACGGACCGCCGACACTGAAAGATGATGATAATGACGTTGATAATCTTGTGTGGGCTTTTCTTTTTTTTTTTGGCTTGGTGATCTGAGCGAGCGTTGGCTTTCTGCTTGTTTTCCTTTCTTCGCTGGCTCACTGCGGCCCTATACCCCCGTTCTTTTCGCTGCCTGTAGCACGGGTTGCGCAAACACCAAGAAACTTTGCAACACTGTTTCCTTTGTACCACTTCTTTTTTCTTTTTTTTTTTTGGGGGGGGGGGGGGGGGGGCTCCTCCTGTATATCCTGTGGTACAAAAACATGGCGGCTCTTCGTTTCTGTGTCAAGTCTTTTGAGACTGCCAAAACAAAAGGTTTATACCCTGAACTTGGCATGTGAAAAGCCAGCTCCGTTTTTAATACCACGACTTGTTTCTTTTACCACGGAGCTGTTTTCTTTTTGGGCTCCTGGCACTGGGTCATGTATTGGTTGCTTTTGGGATGGGAGGTTAGTGCAGGATTTGTCTTTCATAGTGAGGCTCTCTTCTTTTTCAGTTTTGTTCCTCATGCCAGAGCCAGAGATTGATATCGCCCTCCAGTACACACTTGTTACTCTCTTTTTGTTTACACGGGCCATCATGTGCCATCATGTGTGATGACTTGTCTGGAAGTAGCAGCACTGTTTTCGGTATTTGCGTTTGGGGGCGGATGGGTGGTTTCACGACAAGGAGCAACTCAATGAACCGAGGGATGGCGATAAGAGGTCTGGTCTCGGCATGGAAGTTCGCACCTCTTTCTGGCTTTTGCCCACGGCAGGGGTTGAGGACGGATTGTGGTGCTTTTATGGGCATATCTATCAGCTCCCTAGGTTGGATCAACTGTGGGGTGGGGTATTTGACGAGGTGTGGGACTGATATGGTCCGACCCCGAGATGGACGGCATGTTTTTTCCCTCATGCGGCTGTGGACGGCCACAGTCGATATAGATACCTGCTCCGCCGGGACATCTTGCTCCTCTTGGATAGCAAAGGAGAATGTCTGATGCTGATTCCCTCCCCCAGATGCCATCTCACTCAACCCTTGTGTGTATTTGGTTTCTCGAACAAGCCGGGCAACGCGACAGCCGTCATGCCGTGCCATGCCATTTTCATACAAGTTTGAGACACTATCCCGGGGCTTACATGGCAAGTATTGTATTGTCAAGCGCACCGCTCACTATCTGAACAAGGCATGCATATATGTAACACAACAGTGAGATAGTTGAGGATGGAGGGGCGGAGAAACGAGACGGACACTGTGATGTGTGGGGAAGATCCGAGCCAGCCATTCTCACTGAGGTGGGACATCCTACTGTAACATAAGATATGATTGGATGCGAATGGTTGCTGCGTCGTTGCCGGGGGAGGGGTGGTTTTGCTTACCGACGTCATCCAATGTCAGAACAGGCAGGAGGTGATACGACACAGGGCGGCACTGGCCTCCCGGTTCCTGGGTCAACCAGCGGAAACCACAACACACACACCTCTGTGTCTGCACCTTCCTTCAATACGTCAATCTGCAGACCTTCGGTGTGGAGATTCGCGATAAACACTCCTCTTCATTCTTCATTTAGCCTCGGCTGCGGTCGTTTTCTGAGCCGGCGTTGAGCTTTTTCATTCCGCTCGGCTGGTTGACCAGCGGAACCAGCCAGGCTGCCGCAACGCCATTTAGCGATCGCCATCAAGTCATCATGGCGCCTGCAATTCGCAACAAGATATTCTCCCCGGCCCATGGCGCGCGATCCGATATTGGGTCGCTTGGGCCGCTTGCTGCGCGATCAATTCTCATCGCACGGAATCCAGCAGCAGCGGAACACGACCCGAACGACGGCGCGATGCGCCCGCAAGACATCAACAACACCGCCGTCTTTGCCGTTTTCGCCATCCTCGGTGTAGCTTTCGTCGTTGTCGGTATCTGGTTCTTTTTCTGGGCCAAGAACGGCGGTTTTTACTTTAAAAAGAACGACTGGGATGACTACAAGTCAACCGTGCTCCGTCGCAAGGTGGGCCCCAACGGCACTGTCTATTCGGACGTGACGGCCAGTACTGTGCTTGGTGGCGGCAGCGTCTACAAGGATGTGGACGATACCACAACGACTACTGGAGACGACTTGACTACGGTTGTGAGCGCTACGACGGGCATCACGGGCATCACGGGCATCACGGGCGGCGTCTCGGACTTTTCTGGCCGTGAGAAGCGCCGCAAGAAGCGGGAGCAGAAGGAGCGTGAGAAGGAGCGCCGCCGCGAGGACAAGATACGTGAGAAGGGGAATCGCAAGAAGTCGCGCCGCACGGTTGATACGGATGGCGTCATTGTCGACGACGAAGCTGAAGCCGAAGCCCACGAGCACCTGCGCAGCTATCGCCACGAAAAGCCCGCGCGGGTAGGCGGTCTTAATCGGGAAGCCGATGGCTCCACCTGGGACGGATCGACCAACCCGAGCTGGTCGACTGCGAGCCCCAGCCACGCCGACGGCGCATCTGCCGCAGATACGGGCAGCACAGTCACGTCGGAGCTCATCAACAACCGCGAGCGCACGCCCACCAGCACGCCGACCAAGAAAGACGCCAAGGGCGGCGGCATCCGCAAGGTCTACTCGACTGCCGACAAGAACGCGATGCGCGAGGCCGAGCGCATCCGCGCCGAGGCCCGCCGCCTGCAGGAGAAGGGCCGTGCTGCTGCAGCGTCCAAGCCCAGGCGCGACTTTAGCTTCACGCGCGGCGCCGAGGAGGCGGTGGCGCTGCGTCGCATCGACGAGGCCCCCGCCGAGAGCGTCGTCAGCGGATCCTACGTCAGCGAGAACACCAACGACCACAGGGAGAAACCGCGCGCCCGTTCGCGGTCACGGGCGAGGCCGCGGGCCCCCGCTTCGGACAATGAGTCGCGGGTGCCGGGGAGCTGGCAGGAGAGCGAGGTCGGCAGTGATTTTAGCGGGACCAAGGTCTACACGCACCCGCACCATATCCCGACGGGCTCGGCGGTCAGTGGTGGGACTTCGGCGAGTGACTCGGCGTATGCGGAGGAGAAGAGGAAGAAGAGGGGTGGTGCGGGCGCGAGGAGGACGAGGGAGTAGAGGCAGGGAGGGCAACGAGCGATGTGCGATGTGCGATGTGCGATGACGAGGAATGCCTGATTATCTGGAATGAGGCTGTTGGCGGATCTGGAGGTGATGGCAATTGATGATGGAATGGTCTGGGATCAGTTGGGACTCTGGCGGGCGTTTTGTGGTATCCGAGCTTCTGCTGTTTGAGGTTGATTCGGTCGGCGATGGCCTCGATATGACTGTGTTGTTTTAAGGGATGACCTATAATGTAGCTCTGGGCCTTGCTCAGTTGTAGCGGATCACAGAAAATGTTGTGCAAATGCAGAACTTTACTTGGCAACCCCCCAGCGCTGATCATCGATCAACGGCAAACGGCCGACGCCGGGCTCCACAAGGCCGGCATCGTTTCGTCCGCCGGAACATTCGGGAGGCCCGGCAATGCTCACATTCCAATTCGAAACTGGCTCTCAAAGTCTGGTATAAAGGTAGAAAATCAAAAGGTATCCAGGCAAAATTCGACATATATTATAGTTCGAGTCTTTAGGGTCGAATCCGGCATCTCAGGGGGGCAGAGGCAGGCGACGGTCTTGATCAAAAGCGATGCATTCAAGGGATCCCTGCCAAGTCACCGCCGGCATGTCGAGGCGGGGTTACATCAGCCCCTGGTCTACTCATACTGAGTATGTAGGTCAACACGGCCTGTTGGCCCTTGGTAGACCTCAGATTGTCGGTGGGCGCAGACCAGGTAAATCGTAAGATTGCAAAGGGTTCAATGCGCTGACGGACATATTCGAAACAGGTTGTTTATAGCGGGCCGTCTGAAACCTGTTTAGCCCTTCCACAGGGCGCATTTGAGCCACGCCGCATCCAGCCAGAGTTCCATCTACGCGTATCCGTACGGAGTATGCATCCGGTATTCCAGTGTCCACCCTCATCAATGCAAGAGAAGAGACGCGGTTTGGCATGACCTTTCTTTCTCGGGAAGAAAAACCCGAAACCAGCTGCAGAAGGGGCTTGATGGAATCTGAGTCCGGGCCACACACCCTGATTAGACCTTTGTTTGCGATGCACATCTGGCTGTGAGGCCGTCGCGGGTGCGATTGGAAGGCTTCCTTTTGGGCCCTGGCCTGGCCTAGACCGACCCTGCCTTTCCGGAGCCCAGGTCGAGAGATCCCCCGACCGTCCATGGAACATCAGCACTCAGCGTCGTATGTGCATGTCTGTCAGTGCGGCCAGGATCCCTGTGCCAAGCAGGCCGCCTCTTCCCCGCCACTCTGATAGCGCCTAATCAAGCCTCCGCTATCGTCTTCTCAGCCTTCTGATAGCGTGCCAACAGTCTGTGTCCCCTGCCCCGGCCAGCCCAAGTGCGTCCACGGGCTGCCGGGCACCCGACCTGGGGCAACATCAGGCAATCCAATCTCGTCCATCCTTTCTTATCCTCCGTTCCTCGCCAGCAGAATCCCACCGTCGGTGCGGCTTTGTACACTAAGCTTCGTGGTTTTATCTTTTCTGCCTCCGCCTTACGCATTTCGACCAGCGGGCGGTGCCCTCTGTGCGTCTTTTCCGCGTTGCTATCGCCCTGTCTTCGTCATTCGCCATTCGTCATCTCGGCGTCGCTCCCCCGCCACCGTGGCACACCGACCTCTTGATCGCCCACCTGACGTCCAACCGCCCGAGAACCTGCAGTGTCTCACGAGCAAACGGCGAATCACGCACAACAACCACCGACTCCATTTCGCCCGACTCGCCGGGATCGCGAGGGGGGAAACAGCGACTACAAAACCCGTCGTGGTTGTGGGAGAGGAAGAGGGTTACGCGACGTAGCGGGCGCGGATGCTCGCAGTTTGGCGGCCGCCATCATCGATCGGTCGTCTAAACCAGGAGCTTGAGAAGCGACAGGCGTTCTGATCCGGTTGTTTATCCGCCAAGATGGCCCGCCCCGACTACAGCCCGGGGCTGAATGGCATCGTCATCGGCCTGCTCTCGTCCTTTGGATCCGCCATCCTGATTCTCTGCATTTTCCTAGCATTCTACTTCTTCAGATACACAGCGTCTGGGCGCATATTCCTCGACCGGATTGGTCGGCCCGGCGAATACGATGACGAGCAGGCATTTGCGCGCGAGGAGGCCGAGGCCCTCGAGACGATGGACGATATGCAACGGACAGAATATCTGAGGGCCAAGGGTATGTTGTTCCATCTCCGTGCTGGGCTCGGCTGATGCTGACCGAACGGTGTGCAGCTTTCATCGCCGCGAACCCTCCCGAGTCCGTACAGACCGATATTTCGCTCTCGCAGTACTTGGCCATCCAGGAAAAGGGAGTGTCCGCATGGGAGTTTGAACCAGAGCTGGAAATCGCCAACTGCTTTGTCGAGGCCCGGACGGAGATTGAGTTCTTCGACTCGGAATGCACCGTCATGAGCAACCTGCCCGTACCAAAACAAAACGACGTCTACTATTGGGAGGCAAAAATCTACGACAAGCCCGAGAACTCTCTAGTTAGCATCGGCATGACCACCAAGCCGTATCCGCTATTCAGGCTTCCAGGTAAGGCCGATGCCACGCCGCTCTGTACTGCGCCATCCCAAACTAACATGGCCAGGCTTCCACAAGTATTCGGTTGCTTATCTGTCGGACGGCGGCCGTCGCTATAACCAACCCTTCACAGCAACCCCTTACGGCCCGCAAATCGTGCAAGGCGATGTCATTGGCGTCGGCTACCGGCCCCGGACGGGGACCATCTTCTTCACGCGTAACGGCAAGAGGATGGAGGATGCGGTCCATGGATTGAAGTCACAAAACTTCTTCCCCTCGATTGGCGCGAACGGGCCGTGCATCGTACACGTCAACTTTGGCCAAGCCGGTTTCGTGTTCATCGAGGCCAATGTGAAGAAGTGGGGTCTCGCCCCCATGACAGGGTCCCTGGCGCCGCCGCCGCCATACGGCTCGGAGGCAGACACGATCCTACTCGAAACGGGAAGAAAGGACGGATATGCCGGCCCGCACAGCCGCGGGCACCGGCACAGCAACTCGGCTCAGCCATTCTCGAGCCCGGGCCGAAACACGCTAGACCCGGGCCACACGCGCTCGAGATCGGGCAACTTCCGCGTCCTCCCGCCCACCAGCGCGGGGCCGCTCCGCAGCCCGACCGACATTTCCCTTGCGCACCTAGTCCCGACAGACGATCACGGAGAACCGAGCAATATTGCTACAGCCATCGTTCAGACCGGGCACAACCACCAGCCAGCCGCCATGGGGCTCGGTCTGCACGATGCCCACAACCCCCCTCCCCCAGAGTACACCAGTCCTGAAAACTCGGATGCCGAGACCGATAGTAGGAGAAACAGCATCGGCAGTGAGAATGCGCCCCTGGTTCGTCTCACCAGGAGCCGGGGGGATTCGGCAGTTGCGGTCAGAGCCAGCAACAACAGTCGGAACAACAGCAGGGCAACGCTGCCGCAGGCCCGGGGACCCGCCAGTCCGCCCATCCCTACCTATCAGGACGCCATTCTACAGGGCGCCGGGAGGGACAGGAGCGACAGCACGAGAAGTGGACGGGGTACGAGTTGATGGCGTCACCAGCACGAAGGGATAACAAATCCCGGCGTCTTTTTCTCTCTCTTTTTTGTCTATGCTGAATGGAATTATACCCCTGGGGAACTGGGTGCGGGCCTATTGTCCCCGGCAAGGTTGGTTGGTTCTTTGTTTTGTTTGGGGAAGGGTGAATGGAGTCAAATCAGTCAGTCAGTCAGTCAGTCAGTCAGTCAGCCAGGTATAGGACGTTGGCGCCGCGGAAAAGGCACTTGGAATGCATCACCTACTCTCGACCCGCGTGTCTTTTTTTGGAGCTGTAGACCACTCCATCTGGGTACCTAGTTTCGCCATCATTGGAATGCGACTGTGCTCAGCGTTGGTGTCTGACTGCGAATCATTGACGACGACAGGAGGTATAACCCTACCGCGCTCTTGTATACCCAAGGTCTAAGGTCTAACTTCTAAGTCGTTTCTGTATAGACCCCCGCTTCTGCCCATCATCCAGGAAGACCACCCCTTTATCGTTTCGAAATACCAGAAAAATGACAATGCCTAGCTTCGCTTCCCGAGCTTTATACTATGTAGTCTCAGTGCTTAGACACAGCATTGGCACTGGGATTCTTTGGCATGTATCCAGGTATCCTCACCGTTGCACACGCAACCCACAACGATCCGGCCAATCGCAAACTGTAATCCCAAGTTGTTGTTGACCTCCAGGATATATGCCAAAGTCTGGCCTGGCAAGCGCTTGGCAGCGACTTCGACTTCGGTGACCTTGAGTGCACGGCTAAAGAGAGAGAAGGAAAGTGGAGCAGGGCAGGTAGCTAGATATACATACATACCTTTAACACGAGCTATACTAACCCCTGTGGAATCCCCTTGTAGTGCTAGGAAGGGGGCAGGCAGGAGATACATACATACTGCTTGTAAAAGCCTATAAACACTAGTATAGTACATAGCTTCGATGTTAGGTTTACGTTCCTACGTCGTTAATATCCTATCAGAGCGAAAAGAAGACAACGTTAGTTTGCATGTCTAGAAGAGACAGGTCCATAAGCAACCTAGGACAGGACACTTTAGGCACAACATCACTTCTTGGATAGCAGAACAACCATCGTATTTCACAATCATGCCATATTTCCACCCGCACAAAACAAGACCTCGATCGAATTATCCACGCCTGACAACCAACCATCTCGTCCTCCTCACACACACAATTAGTGCCAACCTAGCCGCGCCCCAAAGAGACAACCGCTCGCCGCCGCCTGGGCTTCCCGGGGCACCACCACGACTACCTACTTTCTCCCTCCCCCTGGCAACAGAAAAACACAACCAGAGCACAACCAAGGCTGGCCAAGCAGCCACACCAACGCCGCCCAATGCAACCGATGAACGCCAAAACAAGCCAGAAACACATCCGCGTTTTCCCCCCTCAAAAAGAAAACAGCTGAAAAAAACAAACACCAGCCGGACATTCGGTCAACAGCCATGTTGTCGCGCCGAAACCAGGCCAAGCCAAGCCAACCCAAACCGAACCCGAGCCAGGATAGCCAAAGCCAAAGCCAAAGCCAAAGCCGAAAAACAAAAACCAAGCCAAAACAACAGTCGCTATGCAGTTGGGTATCGTCATCCTCCGAGATGAGTCCGTAAGGAGTGTGAATCTATGCCGATGGATGAAAGCCTCATCCTGGTACAATTTGATGTGTCGTCAAAGGAGCGTCTAACAAGTTGGGTATATCCGTCCCGTCCGTCCCGTCCGTCCCGTCCGTCCCGTCCGTCCGTCCGTCCATCCGATCCGCCAAGCCGAGGATAGGATGGAAAAAAGAAAAAAAAGAAAAAAAGGGAAAGTGTCTATAGTTTGTTGATGGACCAGCCGGTACAGTAAAAAGGAGCGTCGTAAGTTGAGGTATCTCTTTTGCATGATGATGCTTGACAATAAATATAAAAAAAAGGAGCGTCGTCTGCAATGTTGTATGCAGTATTAGGTATGGGTCGTTTGCAGTCGTAAAGGAGCGTAACGGGCATGATGGATGCCGCGGGGTTGCTGCTGTCGGATCCGGGGGGGCCGGTCCCCAGAAGGAGTGTGGTGTACATTTGCGTCTGTGTTGTGGTGGAGGAAGCAGCAAGCAGCTGGCAACAGCTTGGATGGCGAGCAAAAAAAAAAAAAAAAAAGAATATGAAAGGTCGTGAAAGGTCGTAGCCCTACGCGGGGAGATGCCGTTGCCAGACCGACCTGTCTTTCCCAGCATCCAGGGGAGGGGGCCTATGGCGCGGAAGACGCCGGGCCAGAGAGCATATTGACCCCTTCCTGGGTCGGGGTCGCCAAGGGTGACTCCGGAACCGGGGGCAGAGACTGTTCGGCGGCCAAGAAGGGCGAAGGGGCGAAAGCAGGTAGCCATGCGTAGGAGTCCTCAGGTGGCGGGTAAGGCGGGGTGGTGCTGAGATAGGAAGGCCTGGTTCGTCATGGTTAATCACGTTTGCCCTTGCGCACGCCGGGTCGCAGCCCTTGGTGAAGCCTGGGATTCAGGCCCACGCGGTCTGGAGTGGGGGAACGAACCCGACGCCATAAGAGTGGGAGCCGCCCAGCAGAGGCGAGGCCGTGTAGTCGATGCCATAGGGACCCGAGTCTTCAGCATCGCTGTAGACGAGGGGGGAGCCGTCACCGAAGTCGCCATAGGTGCTCGAGGTGGGGCTGTACCCCCCGTATGACGGACTGGGGATGCTCAGGTACTGATGGTGGCCGAAGGGGGACGACACCTGGAGCGGGCTGATGGCGCTGCTGGGCCCCGAGTTCGGAAGGACGGAGAGGTCCTCGGTGCTGTAGCTGAACGCCACGCTGTCCGCGTACGGCAGATACTCGGAAGCCATGGATGCCGGCATCATCAACGGGGACTCCTCGCCCATGTAGAAATTGGGCGGGTCGAACTGGGGGAACGAGGGCGTGCGCGCGGGCTGGGCCCATCCCATCCGCGAGCGAAACTCATTGACCGTCTCGAGGGGGAACTCCATCAGCGCGAGCGGGGTCTGAAGATCGGCCTGGACCTGCCCCGAAGCATTGATGGAGAAGAGGCGGCGGGCGATTTCCTCGATGGGACCAATGGTCATGCTTCCAAAGTAGGCAGCACCGATCTTGGGGAAGAGATGCTCCATCAGCAGAGCCGCCGTGTAGTAGTGAGCAATGGTGACCAGCGAGCTGGGCGATGCACAGTTCCGCTGCAGGTGCTGGACGGGCAGCCAAAAGAGCCAGGTGCGCAGCGGCTTCAGGCGATCGAACTGCTGGGCCACGGACAGGGATGACGTGACTTTGCGGGAGCCCTTCATGAAGGTGATGAGCTGGGCAACCGGCTTCGTATCCTCGCGGTGCTTCTTGAGGTATGCATCGAGCTTCTGGAGCTGCTGCAGGGCCCGCTGGAAGGCCTCGAGGTCATCCTCGCGCGGCTGGCGGGTCTGGTGGTCCGGAGTGGGGGATGGCGGAGCCGTCGGGAACGTGCTGCTCTCGGCAATGAAGTCGCCGAACAGGGACTCGTGCTTCCAGGGATCCATGGCCTCGATTACCTGTTTGGTGGCATGTTAGTTAGTGCGCGTTCCCGAGTCCCTGCCGTGCGGCGTGCAACTCACGGATGAGGTCCCCTGCATCAGATGGGTCCAGCCCCGCCTGCGGCAACGAGGTTAGTCTCTGCTGTTGGTGTATGGTATGGCCGGATAGCTGCCCTTGTATTGCTTACCAATCTGTGGCCTGCCACGAGAGAACCAGAGAAGCGGCGAGGATGGCGTCAGAGGTGTCGCGGGAAAAAGTGCTGATGGCCTCCTGAAGCCCCCGCATGGCGATGCCCCGGTGCTCGTACGCCATGTTCCCGACGGCGGGGCAGCCAGTCAGGTATGCAAGATGCATGGCGGAAAATGCCAGCAGAGAGTGCAGGACATAACCGTGGGTCGCGCCGATCCGGATGATTCTGGAAATCCGCGTTAGCACCACCCACACCACAGCCACGTTCCGAGCGTCTCAGGCGCAGCCTTACGTGGGGATCTGCCGGGTCCAGAGAGCAAAGTCGCTGGCACCGAGTTCCTGCATCTGGTCGCTGATGGAAGCAACATGGTGGATCAACCTCAGGTCCTCGAGGGACAGGCGCTCGGGCGCCGGCGCCGGATAGATTCCCAGGTTGGGGAAGGGGAACATGCCGGTGCGCTGCCACTGGTCGATGGCAGCCTCGATCTCGGGCGTCCACATGAGGTCGGGCCTGTCGGGCGAGCCGGCCCTGTCCTCGGGGACCGGAGCATCGTTGTACGGGCAGCGGATCTTGTGCTTGGTGCAGTTGCGGCTGATGGAGCGTCAGCTTAGCGGAGGGGGGGGGGAACTGGACGAGGTGTTCTTACCACTGGGGAAACGTCTCATCACACCTGATGTGGCGGCGCTTGCTGTGGAGGCGGTGTTAGCACGCGGAAACGGCTTCCCAACGTGGGAGCACTCCGATGCTACATAGGTAAACCTACCAAGTATCGCACCCCTTTCGAGACTTGGTGTGGCTAAGGACGGCGGGTTAGTCGACGACGCGGCCCGAAGACAGCAGCGCCTGATGAAAACATACCTCCGACGAGGGGGACCACCACCAGGGCCAGCCATTATTACGAATACGTTGAAAATGAGATAAGCGAAAGAACTAAGTCCTGGTCAACACAGCTGGCACACCAAGGTCTGCTAGGAAACGGGGCGTGCTAACATGAAGTAAACACACGACGTGCACGGGGCCGAGATAGCGAGCGGGAGGGGATGCGGTAAGGGAGAGGGCGGCTCTCAGGGCGGAGTGTACAAGCCGGAGCCGGTCGGTGATGGGCGAGGCGGTCTGGGGGTCGAGTCGAAGAGATGGATTGTTCTGTCAAGGGGCAAGCGGCGAGCGAGTGAGCCTCTTATCCCTCGAGTTTTGAATCTTTTCGTTTCGTCTCTGATTTCCAAGTCGTTCCTTTCCTTCCCCTTTCCCCAACAGTAGCGATCGTGGAGTACTTCGTTTGCGTTCGTTCGAGACACTGAAACTTGAGCGAGAGTGGGCGGTGAGGCTGGGCTTTAAGCCTTGCTGGCCGGCATCTACTTCCTACTTTCCTGGTGTCGCGGCCTTGCAGAGAGGTGGTAGGAGGCAGGCAGGCAGGCAGGCAGGCAGGCAGGCAGGCAGGCAGGCAGGCAGGCTATGAGTCTATCACTGAAGTTTGGCTGAGCGATATGGGTGTGGTTGGTGTTTTTGTTGGGGATTTATGTTCTCGAGTCTCTCCAAACACAAAAAGATAAAATAACAATAAAACAAAGCGAATGACAGGAGTCGACGAGGACTTCCTTGGGTGAGATTGCAAAAAGCGAAGGTGAGTTGTGGAGGTGCAGCAGCGGGGCTGATTCAGCGTTGACGATGGATTCCAGAGAGATCAAAGGACAGGAAGTGATGGGGCCTTGGGGGGACCGGAGAGTTAAATAGCGCCCATCCATGGGCCTGTGAGTGGTCGGTGGTGGGATACCACCCAGGGCATTGCCCCATCGGGAAGGCAGGTCGGCCAAGACTTGCCATGTTGACACACCATGTGCTGGCGCCCCACCGCGCAGCAGCCCTGGCCTATCCTCCAACAAGTTAGAGCATCTCTGCATCCACTGAATAAAGATGGAAATGGAAAGCGCGAGATCCCGAAAGCCGGGATGGATGTGCGGTTTTTTCCACGATTCCTCCCAACGGGCGCGTTCCGCATCAGAGCGAGCCGGAGGTCTGGGACGGGGCTTGGTGCCCCAGGGCCCCGAAGAATAAAGAAGGACAGGCGAAAGTGGCGCGGTCGCTGGAGCGAGGGGGATGACCGGCCAGGGACAAAGCGATCTCCGTTGATACTTTTCGCTTCTCCCTCCAAGATCCAAGATCCAACCAAGCGAAACAGTTGCTGGGTCCATGCAGAATCTGTCCCATCGAAGACACTGTGGAAGCCGCCAGCAGACGGGTTCGTACCGTGCTCGTACGGTACTCTGCTGTTCTGCGACCTGGAATGTCAGTTCATGCGAGCGTCGTCCCGCCTCTTCGACCGCCTGCCTACCGACCTGGCAGTTGATGGGTGATCCAATGTTACGTTAACCTGGGCCAGGCTCTATTTTTGTCGGCAGCTGCTAGTCGATTTTACGAGCAGCAGTCAGACTAGCTAGGTAGGAGTTCCACTTGCTTGAATTCTTCCATTTCGAATTGCTCTTCGCGGTCGACTTGCTTGACCATCGCCCTGCTTGCCCGTGGCCCTGCTTGACCGTCGCAAAAAGCCGCGGCAGAAGCCCTCGGTGGCACCTGGACGCAAGCCGATCCGGGATCAGGGCACTGCTGCAGCAGGCACTTTGAGGCGGAGCAGGCAGTGCATTGAGTGCAGCGGGAGCACCACCAGGTGCTGGCCCGAGCTTCCGGCTTGGTTGTCTGCGTGTAAGAAACGGTTGGGCTGACATTGTCGTTGGCCGATGCCCACGTGGATCGGCTATCGCCCAATGTTGGGAGAGAATAGACTGATGGTTTCTTCGCTCCTCGCGCTTGCGTAGCCAGTCGGTTACGGCCCCGGGGACGAGAGCGCTCAGCTCGTCTCGCAGGTTTGGGTTATGGGCTCTGTTTCCCCACCTCAAGGCGGGAGTCGGGCTAGCCCCCGCTGCGTGTTTTACGGATACTGGCTTATCACCATCCACCTCCGATGCGGCGGCCTTGAGTCCTGGTCGGAATTGCGGCGGGTTCAAGGTCCAGGTCACACCGGCTTCCCAACCCCCTCGGCAGCAAACATCACCGATGTTTTGGGCCCGGGCGTACCACCGCACTCGACCCAAACAAACCAAAAATGTCGGTTTGGAAAGAACGCATCTACAGTACGGATACATACAAGTGACCGACCTGCTGATGCTGGGGTTGGACGGGTGCGGGGTCAGCTCCTGCCGTTCGTCAGCAAGACCGTGCCAATGTACCTTGGACGACCAGTCAGTCGGTCCCTTCCATGATTCTGACCTTCCTCAAGTTCGGGGACTCGGTGGAACTCGGCCGGCAAATACCAAGGCAGACCCTCGTCAGGGCCGGACTGCCGCCGCGTTCCGGCGTTTTGTGTTGGAGAATGCCTGTCGCGGTTATGTCATAGTCGATTGACGATTCATCAGTTTCGCAGGGACCTGGGTCCGGCACCAGCCAGATGGGGGACAAGCTCGACAAAAGGAGCGCAAGAAGCCGAGGGTAGAGATGGCGTTGGGTGAAAAGCTTCATCGGATCTGCGGCTCCGTCCCGTTTTCAGCGGGCCTTCCCAGTGTCATCGGGACCCCTGCTCAACATCCCTGCGTCGATGGCTGGTGGGTCGGGAACTTCTCTGGCCATTGGCGGGTCCGACTGGACGAAGCAACCGTTTTTCTCGTGTCCATTTTTGGGCCCCTGCGCTTGCATGCTCCCCCCCTCACTCACCCTAACAAATTCTCCATCTCTTTCTTTGCCATCAACACCAACCACATCTTCAGACTTGCTGTTGTTGTTTAGGTCGCCGCCGTCGTCGGAGATCCGTATCGTGTATAGGTCATGACTACAGAGAAGAAACAGCCGTCTGCAAGATCCCGAAGAGCGATCAACCCACTCAAGTGTGTATGTAATTATTAGGGGTCTTTCGAAAGGCTGTGCATGATCTGAGCCCCCCCACCCTTTCCATTCACCGCTCTCGTCTTTCGCTTATTTCTGCCCGCCAAACTCGGAGTACCACAGACTGTGCCGTGACTGCACCGCCAGCGGGGCATGGAAGCTTATGCGTACGACGTCTGTACCAAGTGCTGTGGTGTGCGTCGGAGCAGCATTCTCCCTCTCACTCCCACACAACATGGTGATTGACCCCCCCCCCAGTCCCGGGAGGTCGGTGGCTGGTCCTCATCCCGCACGACGGCTGCTGGCGGCGCCGGCGGCGCTGGACGGGAAGGCGCAGTGTGTCCATCTTGGGGCTAGTGTGGTGCTATTTTTGAAGTTAACCTTCTCTCTTCCAGTGCATCTCCACTCTGACGTCGCCTGCCACATGGGCCTCCTACATAGAGGCGGCTTTCTGTGTAAACTGTCGAGCCACTCTCAGTGGTCCTGTGTTCCTTACTCAGCCACCCGGTGGCCCATGCCCCATGAGCTCGTCGAGACCAGTGCGCCTGCCCGGTACCCCGCCATCACGAGTCATCGGGCAGGAAGCTCTTCATGGCGACTGGTGTTCTCACCCTCTCTTTCCTCCGCAATCGGCGCGACCTTCATCTTCCTGCATGTTGCCGCGTTTCGCTGGCCAAATCCGATCAGATGGGCAAAACAATTGACAATTGGGCAAACATCCATGATGCCTCGGGGAGTTAGCCACCCATTGCGGATGTTATCACACGAGCATCGAGCCATCACCCGTCTTTTCTCGCTTCCTGATGGATCGAGAGGAAGCAGCAAACGCCAGGGAGACAAGATAAGCGACAGCAAACCCCACCCCGCGCATCGGCTCGGGCTGTTTCTTCTTCTAAATATAGCGTCTCTCTTTGTTCGTTTCGCCCGATTGGAGTTGCGGTTGAGGCGGGCGCGACGGGCCATGTGATGGTGGTGAGCAAATGGCGGCGGCTGAAGAAAACAGCGGCCCAATGACTTTTCTTTCCTTCTTCGTTTCTCCCACGCTCGCTCGGTCATTCCACTCCCATCGCAGGGCAGCACTGCACCACACACCACAAACCTCGCCGCTCGCTCGTTCACCAGCCAATACTCAGGGCAGCCAGGGCTTGTAGGCACGGACAAGTATATCCAGAACGCGTGCCTGCCGACGGCTGCGGGCTACACAGCACAGTACGTCCATCCCACACACATGCCCACAGCAGCACGCAGCAGCCGGCCACCGGCCACCGGCATGGTATTGGACAAGCATGACTTGCATAGCACCCGACGCCACACATCTTTCCCTCCTTTCGTCTTCCTGTCAAACCCCAAATCGCGGTGAGGGAGACAAGAGCTGTTGCTGTTGCTGTTTTCGTCCTCACCCACAGTCATACAGCAGCGCCTGGCACGCGCTCAGGTACCCAGCGAACGCCGAGTAGCACACAGCCTCGGTGGGACGTGGCCGATCTGGGTCGGCGGGTGCATGCCTGGGGGGTTTTGGAGATTGTTCTCCGCGGCTGGTTACACTGCTAATTCCCAGCTGGGACCACGACCCGTCAGCCAGGGGCTAGTAGAACCGTTGAGCATTTGGCCTGGGGCGCGGACGGACGACAACAGGCCTAACAGGGGCAACATAAACCTCTGCATGGAAAATGGGGGGAATGGCCCCCGGCGGCACCCACATCCCGGACCGACGACGCTTGTGTGACAATACGAGTTGTTCGAGGTTTCATTGGCTGCGAGCCGCTCTTATCCTCGAAACTCGCCGGCGGCCCTCCCATCGCGCTGTGGAGTCCCAATTCTTACTAGTGAGCCTCGTTATCCTGCCTTGCCGGGGGAGGGGCGTGGCCACCAGAGTTGCAGTCAGAGTTTTGCCGAGGGCTGGTTGACCGTGACCGTGACCGTGACCGTGACCGTGACTGTCTCTTGATTGACCTCGGGCTCTGCACAGCCACCCGCCAGAATAGCATGAGCCCACGCAGGCGTGTCCCGCCATTCTGCTGGCGCCAGACCTGGTTCGGTGGGATCGAGGCGCGCACGCTCCCTTAATATAATATCGTCATGCATGACGAATCGTGCCCTTAGCTCGAGTCTGACACTGAGGGAGTTACATAGTTCCGTACCGGGGTTGGAGACGAGGGGCAGCCCGCCCCCAGCTGCGGTGCTTTTCCGCTTTCAGATCGGCCAGTCGACCCCTCGTGCTGCATGAGAGCTTCCAGCAGTCTTCTTTGCTTCCATCCACCTTGTTCTTCAAGCCACCTACACAGCACACCACAACTCCGCACTCGGACGGATGGAGTGGAAAACCGGGTTACCAGCAGGCGGTATGTTGCGGATTGTCACTAACGCTGGCCCGCATGGTACGGCGCCTATTCTTGACAAAATGTCTCTCAATTCAGTATTGTGGCTCTTGCTGTGACGCCCTCCATGCCCCCTCTTCACTGCTTGCTACCCCCATCCGAGTCAAATGTTTGTTAAATCGTGTCATGCGCAGGACGCGCACGGCAAATAGGCTAAATAAAACCAGGAAGATCAGAGAGGGAGGGGACTGGAATGCTCAAGAAACAACCACCTGTGGCGTCGTCCGAGCAATCCAAACCGTCGTCCAAAAATACTTGTTCGTTTGTTGACTTTGTCAGGGGTAGAGAGAGCATTGGCTGGCACCACCAACAAGCACAACACCAGCCCCCGCCGAGAAACACCGCCAATGATGCCATACCGCTACCTACCTACCAGCTAATCTAATTACCTACCTACCTAAAGTGCCCATCCCATGTAGCCCACCACGCAGTTATCCACCTATCTACCCAACCCATTCTTTTTGCCTCCCGTATGTACGGTTACGTCCCGCGGCACTAGATCCACCACCACCCATCATCCAATTACCCATAGCATCTCTCCCCCACCAGCTGGCCCCAGCTGCATCCCTTCCCCCATCCTCCCATCTGCTTGATCCCAACTCACATCCCCCCCGTCATACCCGTGACCATCACGAACCGAATACCAAGGGCCTCTTGCCACGTCCCCAGAAGCAGGCAAAACCAAAAAAATACCCTCCTCACCACCCTCCTCCACCCATCCACGCCAAGCCGTCGCGCACACCCAGCCCCGCCACAAATAGAAACCCCCCCCCCCCCCCCCCCCCCCCAAAAAAAACCCCCCCCCCCCCCTCCTCCTCCTCCTCCTTCAATACCCCTCCCTCCCCTCCTTCCTCGCGTTCCATCTTCCCCTCCCACCACTCCCAAGCCACCATCCCAGACCACCTACGATGCCATGCCATGCCATGCCATGCCATGTTGGAGCGGCCCGCCTTTGTCCCATCGCACCCTGCAGCAGGGCCGGACAAACAAGAGCAAACGACACAGACAAGAGCAGAAAAAGGGGGCAAACTTCGAACCAGCCAAGATGGATGACCCATGAAACCACAGGGTATATTTCTTCTTCTCCTCCTTGATCCCCCTCCCCGTCCAAAACAAAGAAACAAGGAAAAAGCGACCGGCGGCTATCTACGTTGATGTGTGTGTGTGTGTTTATTGTTGAACGATTGTTCTGGCTACGCTACGTGGTGGGCTGGGTAGATGAGTTTTGCGATTCGGCTGTGGCTGCGGTGAACGCGGTGGTGGTTGGTCATCCCTTATCTGTATCCCTCTGCACATGTTGGCATGCGGCAACAAGACTTTGCAATGCCCCAAATCATAGCGCATAGGTTGCCTTCAGGGCCTGCTGGTCTTCGGGCTGCAGCTGTGCCAGGAAGTCGTTGAATTGGGGGATCAGCTGCCGGTAGATGCTCAGAACCTGTCGGATCGGCGTGTTAGATCTTTCACTTGAACGCAAACAATTGCTCGCGACGAATACAATGGGGCCGGGCAACTCACGTTCTGAAGGGCCTCGTGCAGCTCGTTCTTGATGGGATTCTGCAGCTTCAGATCCCGGTACCTCGCGATCGCGGTGAAGAAACGCAAGAGATCCTTCTCGATCGACTGTGGGTTCTGCGCCACCACGATGCTGAACCCCTTGAAGGCCGTCGCCTTCTCCTCGGACGGGTCGGTCTCGTCCATGGCCTTGAGGAACTCCTCGGAAAACTTGGGCAGGTGCGGCGCGAGGAGGTCAGAGTTGTCGAGACCCAGTCTGCCCAGGGCAATCGCCGCGTTCTCGACGACACCAGGGGGGACTCCGGGGTTAGCAATGATCGCGACGCAGCGCTGCAGAAGCTCCGGCACATACGGTGCCATGCCCTTCTTGTACTGCACCGCGAGTTCGCCCGCGCTCCAGCAGGCATTGTTCACGACACTGAAGCTGCCATCAACCTCATCATCCAGGATGTTATCCAGGTCCAGGCGCTTGACCAGGATCGGCATGATGGATGGCAGGAACGGCTTCAGCTGGTCAAATGCGAACTTTGAGCAGTCGCCGAGGAGCGCGTACGCCGATTGCTGCACCTCATCCGCAGGGTCTTCCATGCAGAAGCTCAGTAGTTCGAAGAAGGCTGGCTGGCTGCTCTCAACCAACTTGACCGCCTTCGCATTGTCCAGGGCCTGGATGACGGAGCTCAGGAGATCGAGGCTGGTGACCAAGAAGTCCTTGTCGGGCTGATCAAAGCTGGGGTTGTTGGCGGCAGCAATCGACTGCTCGAGGTTTTGGTGAATCAAGTTGACGCAGCGCGCAAAGATGGGCTCGGCAAAGGGGGTGAAGGCGTCGCCAAGAGCGATGGCGACGAAGGACAGGCATTCCAGGAGCGGGAACATTTCTCTCGACTGGTCCGGCACCTTTTGCCACCGGTCGATGAGGGTCGGCATCAGCTGGTTGCACAGCTCGGGCCGCGCCAGGACCGGCCCAACATGCTCGGCCAGTGTCTGGACGCAGTCGTAGAGGATCCACCTGTTCTTGTCCTTGTACTTGTTGAAACACTGGACGTACTGCTGGATGATGGGTCCGCAAAACGGCTCGAGATGCTTTCCTGCCTTCTCCTCCAGGTGCGCCATGGCCGACGCGCCGGCCTCCTGAACCCTCTTGTTCTTGTCAAGCATCTTCCTCAGGATGCCCTCGATGAGGGGAATGAAGTAGACCTGTTTGCGGCCGGGGTCTCGCAGGTTGGCCGCCCAGGCCGAGTATCGACCAAGCGTCCAGCACGTTATGGTCCGAACGACGGGTTCCGGGTCCTCGAGCAGGCTGATGAGGTATGGTATCAGCTCCGGCAGATGCGGAACCACGGAATCCATACAGCCCTCGGCGACAGCGCCCAGGGCAAGGACAGCCGCCTCTCGATATGGCCAGTCTGTGTGCCTCAAGTTCGTCTGTAGGTAAGGCAGGATAGAGGTGAAGACGGCGCCGCCGAAATCGGTCGCGAAAACATCAAGGGCGGCTGCGGAGCACTTCCGGAGCGTCCACTTCTCGTCCGGATTCTCGTCGCCGTCCTCCTCCAGATCATCAATCTCGCCTTCCTCCAGGTCGTCGTCCATGCTGGCCAACTTCTCAAACGCGTTGCCGTTCTGGCTTGCATCGGCCGACTCTGATCCTTCGGCGGTGGCGCCGCCGCGCTGCAGATTCTTCTTGGCGAACTGCGGCTTGAGATCCTGCTCCCTGTCTTCTTCATCCTCATCGTCCGATGCGCCGCCTAGTACGGCGATGTCCTCCGGGCTGTACACCATGCAATCTAGCAGGACAGGTATGATCTTGTGGATGTAGGGCTCCAGGTTCTTCCACAAGTCCTCGTGCTCACCAACCGAGAGCCAGAACTCGGCTGCCTCGCACGCAAGGTCCTCGTCGTCGCTCTTTTGCTGCGCGATGATGTACTCAACCAGGCCCTGGAGATGGGGCAAGAGCTTGTCCGGGCGCGTATCGACGAGACGGACAAATGCCCGGCACACCTGGCGCCGGACGTCGGGCACAGAGTCTTCGGAGAGAAAGAAGAGGTGTTGGAGCAGATCGTCGATCGAATTGAGCATGGCTTGTGATTTCCTCGGGGTGAAGACGTTGATGGCGGTAAGGGCCTGGGCGCGCACCTTGGGCAGCGGGCTTTTGGTCGCCTGGATGAACTTTGGGAGCAGGAAGTTCAGGGGCCGCTGGCCGTTGTGCTCTCGCTCTAGCAGCTTGGTGTTGTCTTCGCAGACTTTTGCCATGGCGGCCATGGCGCCCTCTTGAGCTTCGTTGGATACCTGGCCCGTCTCATTGCCGAGCAGCTTCAACAACTCCTGCAGCAGCTCGGGCCAGCTGTAGAGACCGCCCCGGCGGATCATCTCGGTCGCGATGTTGCCTGCATAGTTGCGGATCTGTGAATTCTTGTCCTGGATACCCAGGGGGACGGCAAGCTTGATTAGCGTGATGCTGGGCTCGGGGATCTGCTTGTAGTTCGACTTGACGTTGTTCTTGAGCATGATGGCGGCCGCCGAGCGGACCAGGTGCCAGTCATTGAGGGTCAGCGCCAGGCCGGCGGGCGGCTCCGAGCTCGAGAAAATGTAGGCGAGGTAGTTGTTGATGTCGGGGCTCGCTTTTGCTTGGGACAGCATCTGCGCGGGGCACTTTGGTCAGTTCCGCACCCCTGTCACGGCCACAGCGCAGGCGCAAGGGCTCGATCGCGACTCACAATCTCGGCCTGTTTCTGGGCAGCCTTGTTGAAACCGCTGAGCGAGTCCTTCAGACAAGCGGCGAGAGTCCGCAAGGACTCTTGATTGGGCTGCCAATCCATGGCGAAGAGAAACGATGTCGAGAAGCGCGGACGGGCTGGGCGAGGGTGTGAGGGGTGCGTGCGGTGGTGGGTGGTCTGTGTTTGCAGTTTGAAGTGGCAGCAAGCGCCAGCTTTCGAAGACGGATTCGCTCCGGGATTCCGAGACAGGACCGGCAAACGAAGAATATCGCGAGTTGGATCGGCCCGGGAATGGATGAGTGGCAAGCGCAGCGCAGCCGGGGCCTTTTGGTGTCTAGTTTATGGGTTGAGGGTTAGAGGTGGGTGGTGATGGCATTCTGCTGCTGGTGCGCAAAGTGGGGTGAAACCAGAAGCTGTTCGCCTTTTTGCCCAAGCAGTTCAAGCAGTCTTTGGGTTGTCTAATCTGTATCAGTTGGCGCCCGGGTCGGTGCACAAAAGAAGGATAGAAAAAGAAAAAAAAGACCAAGCTCAATTCGAGGCCCTGCCGCCGCCCAGTGCCCAAGACCTGCGGAAATCCGAAGCTGACGTACCTTTGAAACCTGTTGGTTCTCTCCTTCTCCAAGACAACTGATGCCGCTGATCGCGTCGCAGGCCCAGGATAACTACTGTGGGGTGTTTCAAAAATCCAAGACGTTGTTGGCTTTCCACCACCAAATTTGCACTGCCGCATGGGCTGGGTTCCGACCAAGGCGTCGCGGCGAGAGGGGCAGAGGGTGAGGCGGGCTGGTGGGGCTGCAAGAGCCAACGACGTAGCCAACCAGGGATTCAGTCCAGTTCAGTCACTGTCAGCAGCCCCCTCCACAATAACTTCATCATTTCAAAGGCCTATTCTCCTTGGCACGAGATGCGTTTCGGCGCAAGCCAATATTGTTCTATACCAGTACGTCTACATGCGAGATCAGGGAACAATAGGACGGTGGTATGAGTGAATGTGTCTAGCAATATTCTCGGAAGAGTGTGCGTCAGTTTCCGCACCAGTGCCTGTCCCGCCAACCCATGCAGCCCGACGCGCTTTTCACCTTGGATCAGCTTGACTCACCGTCTCTCGCCTGACAATGAGAAGGGCCCTGGTGCTTATATATATATATATGCTGTGTTTCTCTTACTGTTCCGAACCGGGCCTAGAAGCTTGCAACCTGGAGGAGCTGCGGGGGGTCTGGTGTTAGGGGAGTCAACCGATCTGCTGGAACCCAAACAGATAAAGGGGACGGTGCATCCCGGATTCTATTCTAGTACCGAAACAACCACTACTCAGCGCGGGTTCCGTCAGAGATAGCTTTGGCAGATTCGATGATGGGCTGCAGTTTGGCCAGGGTGACCTCCACGACCTTTCTGAATGCATCCATTTCCTCCTCCACGGTGCCCCCCAGGCCAGTGCTTGCAAAACTTATCGAGTTGCCCACGTAGGTCGGCAGCTGGGTCCTCCTCGCCAACAGTTTCGCCAGCCGTGTCGTGAACTCGAGCGTCGGTTCCACCGTGCAAAGCGGCGTCGACAAAGGCTGGCTGGGGTTGTATCGCTGAATCAAGGTTAGGAGCCGCGGTTGTCAGGGTCGCCGAACTTCAGGACGCAATAACCATACATCAGGCAGGGCATAGACAAAGGAGCCCAGTGGAGTCGGCGCCGCCGCTTCCTCTGCAGATGCGCTCGTGAGGAACAGCATGATAGCCTTGGCCTTGACAGTCAGATTGAGGTAGATGCGCGTGTCAAGCGACCGTGGTAAGGGAAAAGATAGCTGGATTGGAGGCTCCATTGTCGTAGATTTCTGACACTTATTGGTTGTGTTATTGCTGAGTGCTTGGTGGAATGGAGGGGTTAGTCGATTGAAGTGGCACAGAAATTGGAGCTAAATATGTATCAACTTGGACTGCAACTCCCGCGTCGGTTCTCCCACCAACCACGAGCCTCAAGCAATCAGGGCATTGGAGACGCAACACCAGACTTGTATCCCCCCAAACCCCGACAACGAACTTGGGCACTTGGCAAATACTATAGGAACCATGGCTGGTCGCCCTTGCGCGTCTAGTCCCTCCTGTTTTGGGCAACCTCGATTGGCTCAACTAACAATTTCCCACACTATGACGACCAGACTCGATTTGACGCTCTGTCGGCCGGACGCTGCTGACCGCCGTTTGACCGGCATCGAAATCGATGCAATCAGCCTAAGAACCTCGCTGGTTTGGTGTGATCAAACACTTGTTCTCCCTCTCAGAGAACCAGGCCACATTGTCCGACTGGAGTGGGGCGGATACACCAGCTCTGTATCTCCGGTCACTGTGACTCGTTTCCTCCAGGCTCCGCAAGCTTCCGTACCTGCCTTCATCACTATCTGACAAGAGAAATTCAACACGAACAATTGTGCTTCATTCGAAGGTGTTGGCCAGTGTCGGGGGACGCTGCGGAAGGAAGGCGGCCTCGGCCTAACACCTCATTACTAACAGACATCCGACAGCTTCCGGTTTCGCTCCCTAGACACCAGACGCCATCTTTCAACCTCCCCCCCCCAACAAGACTCAGAGATGGAGGAGGACACGCAATGGCGCGGCATCGAAAACGAAATTGATGATCCTGAGGAGCTTCAGGTCATTTACCGCACTCTTGATTCCTATCAGTGAGTTCTCCTCCGAGTGAGGGGCATGGGATTGTTTTTTTCCAAAACAATTTTGTAGCTGTCTGCAAGCGTACACTTGTTTCTGACAACCCCATAATTTCCTTGCGGTTATTTTATTACTGGACTCATGAATATATTTTCTATTCTGTCAACCCACTATTTACTACCGGCGTGTTTGTTTCGAGGTTGCCCAGCTAACCCCATGGCAGACAATATGCCAAGGTCACCCATTTCCAACTTACGCATCTGCGTAGGCAGGCCTTCTATGCACTCCCCCAGGCACACTGGCAGAGGCTCGCGGCCCCGCCGTTCAACTTCCTGGACACACTCGACAAGATAGACGAAGCCATCGAGTCTAACGCCGAGCTTGCGCGCATCATCCTCAAGACAGGCCTGGAGATGTTCCACGTTGGCGTTCGATCAGAGCGCGGACAGCTCACTCTGCCTCCTCAATGGAATGGCTCAGCTAAGCACAACGACAACGACAAGGCACGCAGTACTGTTCGTCAATTCTACCGCGATTGGTCGGCCGACGGCGCCGCTGAGCGGAAGGCCTGCTTCGGACCCGTCTTGCGCGCCATCGCTGCCGAGCAAGAATCCAGGGGTTCCGACCACCCTCCCCTCAAGGTCCTCGTCCCGGGTGCGGGCCTCGGCCGCTTTGTCTTTGAGCTGTGCCTGGCGGGCTACGAGACGGAGGGCAATGAGATTTCGTACCACCAACTGCTGGCGTCCTCGTACATACTTAACTGCTGTGAACGAGTCGGGCGGCACACCATCTACCCCTGGATCAACACTTTCTCAAACCACCGGACAAGGACCGACCACATGCGCGGCTATGCCATCCCGGACATCCACTGCGCGACTGAGCTCACCCGGGCGGAGAAGACAAGGCGGATCGGAACGATGAGCATGAGCGCCGCCGACTTTTTGTGTCTGTATGCCGAGCCGGACAGGGCAGCGGCCTACGACGTGGTTGCCACCGTCTTCTTTCTCGACACGGCGCCCAATCTTATACGGTACTTGGAAACCATCTTCCACTGCCTGAAGGCCGGTGGTATCCTGGCCAACATTGGGCCGTTATTGTGGCATTTTGAGGGTCGCGTGTGGGACAGGGACGACAACGAGGACGGCGGAGCTGAGAACAACCACGACACCTCGGGCATTGCGGACCCGGGCAACTTTGAGTTGACAGACGACGAGGTGATGGCGCTAGTAGCCCAGGTTGGGTTTGAGATTGTGTCACGGGAGACTGGCATTGATGCGCCGTACATCCGGAACAGAGAGTCGATGCTGCAGACGACGTACAAGGCGAGTACATGGGTGGCTCGCAAGCCAGCGACTGCGCCCGCGGCGTAGAGCAACAACGGCCTGTATTCTTAGCATACACAAAACTCCAGGGGGGGGGGCCGGCCAAGCTCCGACAACATCCCATCCGACCTAATGTAAAAGCACATGGCAGCTGCGCACCCCTCTCACAACTTGACATCCAACTGGCCCCTCGCCCACATGGCCCCGCCGTCAATCTCAATCGCCGCCCCATTCACGTGCGCTCCGGCCCTGCTCGTCAGATACACCACCACCCCCGCAATATCCTCCGGCCGCCCCAGCCTCCTCATCGGATTCCCCTTGCCCATCTCCTCCACCCCGCCGGCGAGCTCCAACAGCCCATTGCTCATCTTGCTCGGGAAAAAGCCCGGACACACGCTGTTCACCGTAATCCCGCGCGGCCCCAGCTCGACGGCCAGGTTCCGCCCCAGGTGGATCACGGCGGCCTTGCTCGCGCTGTACCCGTACGTGCCCTGCTTGCCCAGCGTCCCCACGCCCAGGCCGGCCGTGCTCGCCGTGATGACGACGCGGCTGGGGTCGTCGACGGTGGCGCGCCGCTGCAGCAGCGGCGCAAACTCGCGGATCAGGTTGAAGACGCCGCGCACGTTGAGGTCCATGACCTTGGCGAAGGCGTCGTCCGGGTGCGTGTCGAACCCCTCGCCCCACGTCGCCCCCGCGTTGGCCAGCAGGATGTCGACGTGGAACGTCTGCGACGACACCGTCGCGAACAGCGACCGCACCCCCTCGAGCGTCGCGCAGTCGGCCGGCACCGCGATCGCCCGCGCCCCCGGTCGGAGGTTGGGCTGGGCGTTGAGCGCCGCGCACGCCGCGGCGCAGGCTGCGGCTTTGCGCGACGAGATGAAGACTCTGGAGCAGCCGGCTTGCAGGAGGCTGGAATTTTTTTTTTTTTTTTTAGGATGCAATGGGTTGGTTTTTTTGTGGTTTGTGGTTGCTTTGGCTTGGCTGCTTGGGCCGCCGGGAGAGGGGGGGGAAGGATAGGAGAGGGGCTTACGCAGAGGCGGCGCTTAGACCGAGACCGCGAGAGCCGCCGGTGACGACTGCGATCTTGCCATCGAGCGAGAAGAGGGACGGGAAGCTGTCGAGCTGTGCTTCGGCCATGGTGGGCGACGGTTGGCAGGATCGGGCAATTAAATCAAGGCACTGTATTCCAAGACCAGACGGTTTTCGGTGGAGTTGGTAAATTTGGTGTTGAAGGCAAGATATGGGAGACGGGAATGGGAAGGGAAGATGCGGTCTTGTTCGAGATTGTATGTAGCCCTCAGGGTGCCCTCTCCCAGCGACTTTATCAACGATCAGGGGGCCCTGTCACCCCATTTGCGGGGGATTACACTAGCAGTGCCTCGGCCTGCCACCCCTGGATTGGGGTAACCATTCGGCCCCACTTCGGTTGTCGGCAGTTCCTGGGGATGCTCCGAGGCACCTCTCGGCCAGTCTCAGGGGTTGTCACTCCATAGGTACGGACTATGAGTTACCTGCCCTTCGGATTCCCGGTACAAGTCATGCCGAGTTGACTTTCGAGAGGAAGAACAAGTCACGTTTCTTCTTGACAGGGGCAGGTGAAAGGATATCCTTCACAGAAAGGCCCCTATGACCACGTCCAAATGCCGCTAAAGAGAAAGAAGAAGACCAACAAGTACTCGGACAAACCACGCCAGCCGCCCGTCGTCCTCCAACGCCAGACCCGCTAGAAAATGCGTTCCTACGTCTCAACCAGCAGCGGCCGAGGTTGAACCGGACGCTGCTCCTGCTGCTGTTCCACGGCCCTTTCCTGTCCCTGCTCCGCAACACCCTCAATCTCATCCCGGTTGTCCGTCGCAGCATGCGCAGCCTCCTGTTCGGCAGCAGCGGCCCGGGCTTCGTCCGCGGCCCGCCGTTCTGCCCGCTCCCCCTCCTCCAGCTGCTGTATATGCCTCTCTGCCACCCCAGGCGCGAAGCTCGCGAGGAACAATACGCCCGCCCTCTCGATCCTCCGCGCCTGGTCCATCAGCCAGTTGCCGTTCGCGGCTCTCCTCTGCGCAACTAATCGCGCTGCTGCCTGGGCGGGGTCTGGCGGGGCATCGTTCCCGCCGTTTTGGTCGCCACCGTCTTCATGCTGATGCGGTTGGTGCTGCGCCCGCTGCGCTGCAAACGGGATCAGCCCTTCCAGATGTTCCCTGACCGGATGGAACGCGTTATTGACCACGCCGTTGAGAATTCCCGTGTTGATGGCGAGCACGACGAAGAACGCAAATGTCAGGGACAGCCAGCGTTCCCAGGACGGGTTGCTGTATGAGAACCACCAAGCAAAGGCGATCAGACGGACCACCAACCATATGTGCGGCCATATTGCTGCCACTAGGGCACCTGCACCCGGATTGCCGGGATGATTCACCTGGGGCGCAGGGGCGGCGGCGGCGGCGGCGGCGGCGGCGGCGGCGGGTGGTGCCGCTGCTGGGGCCGGCACCGGTCGACGGCGGATGGCCGGTGGCTGCTCATAGCGCGGCGGAGGGGGCAGTGGTTGCTGCCCAGCCAGGTGCTGAGCCAAGTACGGTGTGTTTGTACGCACGTCTGGTGCCTGGCCTTGAGCGGGATATGGCACCCAGGAGTATACCGGAGCTTGGGGCGCAACATGGGCTTGCGCTGGCTGTGGATATGGGAAGGCCGATCTGTAGTAGCTAGGCATCCATGATATCGGACGGGCCGCAGGAGTCATGTACATTCCAGTGGCGCTGCTGATCAACAGGCCGCGCGGACCAGTTGGGGACGAGAGAATGTACACCTCTGAGTGACCTTGTGATGGTTGCGGCTGCGGCTGCGGCTGCAGGACGCCGGGCGCGATGCCATTTTCGTGGCTGGCGGACCTGGTCAAGGGGTCGGGAGTAGCGGTTCGGCTGGCATTCGTCGACACACCTGGGAATATCGGAGTTGTGACTCCCGGCTGGATAGGCTGAACGGGGCTGTTGAAATTAAGATTGCCAAGTGCCGCGGCCACGTTCGCCGGTGGCGGGCCCGAGCTGTTGCGCTGCATGGCATTGGCCATGGCTTGGGCCGCTCGGGAGGCATCGGCCCCGTGGAGGATATTGTGGACGTCTGCAGCCGAGAGCGGCCTTTGGACTGCAGGATCTGAAGTCTGCCCGATCCCCGCTGGAGGACGGGTGACTGTGCCGGGCGGCGGCCCAACTTCAGAGTTCATCGTGATCCTGAAGCTATAAACTTGGCCGTCTGGCCCGGTGGCTGTCTGCGCTGATTGTGTGGCAGGGCTACTGCGGCCCCCTGCAACGTTTGCCGGATTCGCCGAGGGGTCTCCCCGGTAGTTCATCTGCTGCGCTAACATATGGCGGTAGTTCGCCTCTTGTTGTTGGTAAAGTTGGGTTAACCGCTGGAGTTGGTGTAGGTGATGTTGTGGAAGATGAGCTGCGGCGTGGGGGATACCAATCGGGGCCGAGCCTGGCCGGGGTATGGCGGGGTTTGGAAGGCCCGGGCCAGTATTCCGGAGTAAATGTGCTTGATGCTGGAGATGGTGCTGTATATGCGCATCTGGACGGGGCGCCGGGTTACCGGGCGCTGGGCTTTGGCTAAGGGTCGGGGTTCCCTGGGCAGGGGTTTGGCGAGCAGAATGGACACCGGCGTCTCTCACTACCAGGTGAATCGTTTGTTGATCGCCCCTCCGGATCTGCGACGCGCAGTCAGCACCTCGCCGAGTCTCCCACTCTCAATAAACGTACGGCTTCTCTTCCCAACACGTCTTCTAACGTGGCAGTCTCGGGCGCCATGTGCCCACGATGTATCAACCTCTGGTCCTCATCTGGCGGATGCGAGGCAAGTGTCTCTCGGATTTTATCTTTGAGCTCCAGTATCGTTGTGGCAGCTGGGAGGTTGGAAAACCTCAGGTTCCCAACACCGGCCGAGGGCGATACAACATTAAGGTTGACGCTCAAGGGAGCGTCTTCCTGAGCAGCGGGCGGAGCGGGCGGAGCGGGCGGAGAGGGGCTCGGTTGTCCGTCTGCCATTGTGTCTGAATTTGGGTTTAACTCGAGGTATTAGATCCGGCCAGTCGATTCAAGTCCGAACATGTATGTAATCGCACGCTTCGCGTCGGTCGGAGAAGGCAGGGAGGTGACGGTGTTGGATCTCGTCTGTCCGTTGTTCGGTGATCAAGAAGGCATGCTAGGCACCAGCTGTTTCCGTGCCCTTTGAAACGGATCGAGGTCGAAGAAAACCAGACACAATTTATGCCGTCGAGTTTTTCCTTGCAACGGATGAAAGGTTGGGCGTGCGTTGTGACACCTCGGCGGGGATAGTTTGGATGGCTTGTTGCTGACATTAATCCAGCTCCAAGTCTGACCTGAGGCATGGAACTTCCACGCTGGCATTCGGGAAGATCGCATCGGCGGTGGAGGGGAGTGGGACTGCTGCAGGGTACTGGCCCCACCCTGGCCAGGCCTAATTAACCAAGCATTAAGGGGTATGGATACCGATACGGAGAGCTCCGTCCTTCTTTCGCCCCTACAAAAGCTGCTGTGCGCCGTCCCAATTGCGCAGCCTTAGCGGCCAGTGGAAACTGCCGTTCCATCACTGGCTCGTCTTTCATCCGAATGCACAAATGCACGTCTGCGTCATGAGAGTGACGGCTTGAGCTTCCACTGCAGCGCCCATCCCCGACAGGTTCCGCTCGTTATAGACGGCTCAATTGGCTCCTGCCAGAGCTCCTGCGGTATTTTCTCTGCACCGGCAAACAATGCAGGTTCGTGACACACACCACGCCGCTCTGGCTTCCTAGCCCAAACTTGTTTTTCTTTTTGAAAAAGAAAAAAAACAAATGTCAAAAAGAATCCGAGAGAATGTTGGTTAAAGGAAGCAAAATGGCGTCTCTCCAGATTGGTCCCTTCGCGAGTACTGTCGGGTTAGCTCGCTCGACAATCGCACACCGCTCGACCTGCAACTGCCGGAACATTTCCACGACGTCTCGACCTCGACGAGCTCAACCAACACAGCGCTCCTTCAGCCACCGATCCTTCGGCCACCGACCCTTTTCCCAGCAGTCGCACAGGCCCAAGGCCTCATCCAAAGTGCAGGACTCCAAGATTCGCTGGTATCCCATCCCCGTCGGTCTCGGCGTTGGGTTCCTGGGGCTGGTGCAGTTCTACAAGGTGTATGCCCGAGAGCAGGAAAAGGACGCGCAGGATGGCGAGCCCGGCTCGCGGCCGAAGAAGAGACCGCGGGTCCGGCCCGATGGCCCCTGGTACGCATCACCGTCCCGAATGGTTCCGAGTCCCTAGCTGACGGCTGCGCAGGCAAGTGCAGATCATGTCGACTCTGCCGTTAAAGGCCATCTCCCGGGTATGGGGCAGGTTCAACGAGTTCACGCTCCCCACCTTTCTTCGAGCCCCCGGCTTCAGGCTATACTCGTTCTTCTTCGGCGTGAACCTAGACGAGGTTGAGGAAACCGACCTTCGCAAGTTCCCGAACCTAGCCGCCTTCTTCTACCGCACCCTCAAGCCTGGCGCACGGCCCCTGGATCCCAACCCCAACGCCCTCCTCTCGCCATCCGATGGACGACTGCTGCAGTTTGGACAGATTGAGGGTGGCGACATTGAGCAGGTGAAGGGCATGACCTACACGATCGACGCCCTCCTCGGCCAAAACAGCCCGACACCCAGCATCTCGAGCTCGACCTCTCTTGACAAGCTCGCCAGCCGGGAAAGCACCCACGAGCTTGAAGGTGACGAGGAGCTTGTCAAGAAACACGAGGAATTCGCGCGGGTCAACGGCATCTCGTACACGCTCCCGGATCTCCTGTCGGGCAACAAGAGGAAGAGAAAGGACAGCATGCTGGACCACCCCAAGGACGAGTCCGTCACGCCGTCGGCCACGTCCGTCTCGGAAGTCCGGGCCGAGCTCGCTCTCGGCGAGAAGGGGTGGTACGACTACCTGATGCCGGGCAGCCGGCACGTGCTCTACTACGCGGTCATCTACCTCGCGCCGGGCGACTACCACCGCTTCCACTCGCCGACCAACTGGGTGGTGGAGCGGCGGCGGCACTTTGCGGGCGAGCTGTACAGCGTGTCGCCGTACCTGCAGCGCACGCTGCCGGGCCTGTTCACGCTCAACGAGCGCGTCGTGCTGCTGGGCCGGTGGCGCTGGGGCTTCTTCAGCTACGTGCCCGTGGGCGCGACCAACGTCGGCTCCATCAAGATCAACTTTGATCGCGAGCTGCGCACCAACAGCCTGACGACCGACACGGAGGCGGCGCGCGACGCCGAGGAGGCGGCCCAGAGGGGCGAGCCGTACCTCGGGTATGCCGAGGCCACGTACGAGGCTGCCAGCCAGGTGCTGAACGGCCATGCGCTCAGGAGGGGCGAGGAGATGGGCGGCTTCCAGCTGGGCAGCACCGTCGTGTTGGTGTTTGAGGCGCCGGCGGCGGAGCACGATGAGAATGGGCGCCATACGGGAGGGTGGCAGTGGAGCGTGGAGAAGGGGCAGCGGGTCAAGGTTGGGCAGGCGCTGGGGCATGTTGACCTCTGATCGGCTGTGTCCGACGGGGGGTTGCTTGTTAATATGTACTAAAAGTGTATATCCTTTTGGGTAATGGTTATGGTGCGCGATGGAGACAATCAACTTGTTATCGCGGCAAGTTCTAATCAATGACGTTCAGCGAAACGGCCTGGGGGGAAGTTGGGGAACACGCGCATCTCTAAGCTCTAATATTTCTCGCTAAAAAAGCAACGACACAAGCCTCAACTCAACTCCCCGCAATGCTAGCCAACCCGCGCAGATGCCTCATCCCCATCCCGGAGCCCCCTCTCAGGCGCCAAACACCTTGAGCTTCTCCTCGAGCGGGGCGAACGTCTTCGGCCCCGCATCGTCGACCGTCTTGCCGCCAAAGACCAGCTGCGAGTTGAGCTTCCACGTCGCGGGCACGCCCCACGTCTCCACCACCTTGGCGTCGACAAGCGGGTTTAAGTGCTGCAGGTTGGCGCCGAGCCCCTCGGCCTCGAGCACCGTCCAGACGGCAAACTGCAGCATGGCGCTGGTGTGGCCGGCCCAGATGGGGAAGCTGTGTGCTGGCAGTTAGGCGATGTGGTCGTCGCGAGGAAAAGGAGGAAGAAGAAGAAGAAGAAGAGGAGGAGGAGAATTGGGGGGGGGGGGGGGACGCACCGGTCCGCATACAGCGCGTACTTCTCCTGCAGCTCCTTGACGACGGTCAGGTCCTCGAAGAAGAGCACCGTGCCTGCGCCGGCCCGGAACATGGCTAGCTTGTTGCTTTTGGCCTCCCTGTTTTCGAAATCATCGGTGGTCAGTTGGTTTCTCCCTCTCTCTCTCTGGAGGTAGCTAGGTCGATGGCAGGGAAAAGAATGCGCGTACCACGCCGCCTCGGGCACGACGGTCTTGAGGATGTCAGCGGTCATGGCCCAGAACTTGTCGTGCTCGGCGCCGAACAGCACCACGGCCCGGTTGCTCTGCGAGTTGAAGGCGCTGGGCATGTGCTGCAGGGCCTCGCCCACCAGCTCCTGGATGCGGGCCGGGGGGATGGCCAGGTCCTTGTTGAGGGGGTAGAAGGTGCGGCGGTTCTTGATGAGGGAGAGGAAGGTGTCGGCGCTGAGAGCGGGGGTGGTGGTGGCCATGGCTGCGATATTGGGGGTTGCGGTGGTAGTAGTAAGGGGTGTGAAGGGGGTTGTGGTATGAGGTGTAGAGGGTCTGGTGGTTCTGGGGATGGCGCGCAGGAGAGAGCGGGAGAGTCGTTGCATGGTGGTTATTTATACCGGCGACGCAGACGCAGACGCAGACGGATAAGGAGCCTCACGGCCGCGGTGTCTTCTGCGACATCGCCGCGCGCGGGATTCTGCGGCCATCTCCTCCCCTTCCCCGCCTGGGCACGACGCCAAGTTCTAAATCAACCAGCGGAGAGTCAGGACCCCCCCAGCCCGCGTGGTTCGGGAGACCGCGCGCGGGACGGATCTGGATGGGTTGGACGGCGGATGTGTAAGCTGCTCCATTGGGCTATCGCGCTGCCCCGCCGGCATCCAATCGCCGCGAGGCCGGTGTCCCGACTGGGGAAGGGGGCCGCCCCGTGTACAAAAGTATTTCAAATGCTTACAGGAGGTGGATGTGGAGACGTCTCAGGGTCTGATTTTTCAGCCGGCATGCCTGCCTCCTTGGCATCGCGCCACCGTCACAGGGATGCGCAATTGCAGAATAAATCTAATCTCTGCAAACTGATTTTGCTTTGCAGAATGCGCGTTGCAGCCAAATTGCAGCTAATCCATTCCCAGCATTGCGAATAGCTTCAACAATGACCGATCCACTTGCTGGCTTCGATACCCAGCGGATTCGAGCCGAATTCACTGTCCCCGAGCCAGATGCCACCTATCGGATGCCCCGGAGGACCTGCAAATGGTGCCAACATACGCTAAACGACAACGTTACGCGACTTCGCTTGCATCTTCAAAAATGTGCCATGTTCAATCCCAGGCAAGGTAGTCGCCAAGGACCCTCATTCCAACTCTGTGCCTTCCGAGAGGTCTTTTTCCACAACCAACTTCATCCATAGCAAGGCGAGGAACAGACTGCCATTTGAAAGTAATATGGCTGCGTTTATCTATATGAACTAACTACCAGGTCTTTGAGCGGTTGGAGCGCGCCAAAACAGGGCAAAATGAGGCCCCTTGTATCTCCCCCCTGTCTGACCCCCTACCCCTGGTTGTCCCACCTTTCACTCAGCAATTCAATGGAAATCCGATTTCCTTGGAATACTTGCGTTGCGCAACCCAAGTTCCATCAGATAACGAAGACCCCCTCGCCCAATCGACGATTGAGCGGAACACGATCGACTTGCAAGCCACACAGTAAAGTGCAAAAGTAAAGCCTAGAAAAAGTCTAGATGGTAGATTCCTATGCCCCCTTCCACAATGAACAAACCCCCCTATATACATCATACGCAGACCCCAGAAACACCAACGCCCCAAGCCATGGACCTTGTCAACCCTCTTCGCGAGTATCCCATGTTTTGTCTTGTCTACCGCGCGGCCCGCGCCCATGGTACAGAATCCGAAAAAAGAAAATGTCGTCCCCCTTCGCCGTGAATGCATGTGTCCCAACGCCGATGTCCGTGTCCTCTAGCCATCCCTGCACACGGCAACCCCAATCACCAGGTCTCGGCAATGTACTGGCCGGCCAGCTTCTTCAGGTCCCAGAACTGCTGGGCCTCGTCGCGCTGGAGGCTGCCCTTGTCCATGGCCACCTCGACCAGGGCCTTCTCGACGCCCTCGCCCATGCCCTTGCTGCTGCCGCAGACAAAGACGCGGCCGTCGACGGCGTTGATGATGTACCACACCAGGTCCGCCTGCGCCGCCACCTCCTCCTGCACGTAGCGGCCCTCGCCGCGCCGGCTCTGCACCACCTTCTTGACCTCGTCCTCGTGCACGCCCCACTCGCCGCTGTACAGCTCGTCGACGAGCGAGTCGCGGATGCCCTGCAGCACCCAGACCTTGTTGGCGCAGTTGGCCGTCTTGAGGCGCCGCTGCACGAAGCCCCGGAACGGCGCGATGCCGACGCCCGCCCCGATCAGCAGCATCGGCCCGTCCGACACGAACTCCTTGGCCAGCGGGTTGGCCATCAGGCCCTTGAACATGGGGATGTAGAGGTCGGCGTCCGGCGCGCCGCGCCGCTGCGCCGCGAGGAGCGCGAGGGCCTGCCGCTGGAAGAAGCCGGACCCGACGCCCGGCCGGGATCCGGCGCGCCAGTCGGGCGTCTCGTGGACCGTGACGGCGATCTCGATCAGCCGGCGCTGCTTCCCATCGCGCGTCAGGACGGCCTCGTGCGGGTCGTTGGACAGCGAGTAGAAGCGCGGCATGAGCGGCTGCAGGTTGGCCAGGACGAGGTCCAGCGGCGGCTTGGCGCTCGGGAAGGCGTGCAGGAGCTGGACGAGCGACACGTGCGGGCCCGTCCGCAGGTCGCAGAACACGCCCTGGCCCTCGGCCGAGCAGAGGAACAGGAGGATCTTGCGCTCGTTGGCGTCTGTCGCGTGCTCGGCGAAGACGCGGAGCAGTTGCTTGGTCGGCGGATAGGACTGGATGTCCGAGCACCACGTCAGCAGGTCCCGGCGGGTCGTGACGAGCTCGCGGGCCTGGTCGTCGCCCCAGACGGTCGGCCATCGCCCTCTTGTCGTCCGCAGGAGCACCGGCTTGTCGCGCAGGAAGCGCGGCACCAGCAGGAGATCGAGCAGCTCCTCGACCATCTGCACCTCGTTGGGGGCCGAAACGCCGATTGCGCCGCCGACCTTGAAGTCGACGTCCTCGCCCTCGGGATAGTTGGTCACATCGAGATCGAAGTGGAACGTCCGCTTCTCGGCGCCTTGCCCCGTCAGCTCGCGCGTGTTGTGGATGCGCGCCGGGAAGACGTGGTGCGGCGGGTGCGGCTGGACGAATGACGGCGGTTGTATCCGCGTGTCGAGGTCCTCGAGACTCAGACTGTGCAACTTGTTCTGGACCTGGGCCACACCCAGCGGGGCGCCGTCCACGCTCGACCCGCTCGGAGACGGCACGCTGGACGGCCGCCGGAGGGGTTGCAGGAACACCGTCTGCTCGGGTATATCGCATACGCCGTTTAGTGTGCTGGGGATTTGGCCGATCTTGAGATTGAGAGACCGGTATGCGTCATTGTCCGGGAAATCGACGTGCTCCAACTCAACGCCGTCTTTCTTGGCCCCCTTCCCTCCCAGGCCGAGGCAGCAGCCACCCCCACAACACCGCTTGATCAATTGGGTCGTGGTCTCGCCCGTAATGCGCTGCACATCGGCCGGGCTTTGTGCAATGAGACGTGTGGACGCGCGCCGGCGACGTAGCTCCGGTTGGCGGGGTTCCTCCAAGTCGTGTTCATCGGATGAATCCGAGTATGTAAGCGAGGGAGCGGCCGACGGCCCCGGGTTGGGCTCTTCGGGGATGCTCGCGGCCGATTGTTTGGCGAGGAGGAGATCAACCTGCGTAGCCATTGTGTCTGAATGCTTCAACGTGTT
>MU853401.1:1821497-1831773 GCA_033297235.1 Trichocladium antarcticum
GAGTGTGGAGGGCGGGTGGTGTGGTGATGGAAGATGGACGTGGGCAGGAACGAGTCAAAGGTCTGCAAGGTCTGGCCGCATGACCGGGATTTGTTGCTCCAAGCCAGAAAATTGAAACTGGATTGATTCACTGTGTTGTGGGCCGAGGTCCGGGCAGCGAGATGCGGTCTGTCCAGCTTTCTCCCGGAATGCTTCAAAATCGTAGCTGACAGTCCACGGTACAAGCTGCGTCGGTTCCAGAGAAGAACGGAAAAGGAACTATTCGAAAGGAGGTTGGTGATGCTAACTAAATACATGGCCCAGGCCATTGGACTCATGCATCGGCTTTCCTGCAAAGGGGCAAAGTGCAATCCGACACAGTGCGAGTGGTTTATCAATCTATCCAAGATCCCTGGCAGCGCCTTTTCCGCTGAGCCGTTTCTTCCCGCGGAGACGGGAGATTACGAGATCCGGTTGGTCCAAGCAGTTCCTGTATTCCACGAAGGCCACATGACATGTGCATTGCAACATCACATCTTGAGATGATGAAGCTTGTTATGCACTTCTGCGCCCGACAGCCTCACAGCTCAGCTCGGAGCTGCCTCGGCATGTGTCGCCCGAACAAATGCTCCGGAGCGCAGGACTGCTTCAGAAGAGAGTAGGTACATTACATAGTATTGGGACGCGGCCAACAATCATTGTCTTGGCCCTGGATCTGCCAGCCCAGGTCAGATGACTTCCCATCGTATCATAAACAGTCCACTAAATTGTCTGGGTTCCCGCATCGCCGCAACGGCTTTTCGCGAGCATCAGACCACACCGCATCTCGACATCGCGCTTTTTCCCCTACTAGCGCCAATTCCGCGATGGCATAAAGAGCGCCAGCGCTATGGAATTGTTGCCCCTCCTCGGGTCGATTGGCGCTCGCTCCGAGCTCGGCGCAATCTGCTCGTCGGAGCAAGAGCCGGAGCACTGTCTGGTGCTAATTCATGCACACTGTGCAGCGCCAAGTTATCTAATCAATCAAATTTTATCAATCAGCCCCACTCACTCCCGCGGTCCGGGTTTTGCTGGGACTTGTCAGGTGCCGGAGTTGGTACTGTAGGTCGGAAGGCGAGTTTTGTAGCCCGATGAGTAACCGCAATTGCGCTGTAACTGTCTTCCTGCAATGCATGATAGTTCCCACTAGCAAGGCATATCCGTACATGTGTATACAATTTCTTTATTTCATGCATGTTACCCGTTGTCGAGCGGGCGAGGTGAAAGACGATGTTCGGATGCAGATTCAATTCGTCCCGAGTACCAAGACTTCCGGCCCCTTCCCAGCGGGAAGTTCCCACTAGTGTGGCGTCGCAGGGCCAGGAGGGGATAGCCGGTTTCTGCCGGGTAAGCAGGTGCCGCAAGATGTTTTCCATTGCGAAGATCTTTTGAGATGGCTTGATGTACTCTGTAGAGGGAGATGTTCTGCCTCGGAACAAGAGTTGCGATAGCCTTCCAACACAGTGTGCACACATGTTCCGAAATCAACCAGCTTTCGCACTCAAAACAGAAGCCTCCTACATCCATGAAGCACCCATGTCAAATGGGCGCAACGCGTAAATGCCATTTTACAGTAGTTGCCATCTCTTGCATGAGGATTCCGGCTACATGTTTGATCTTGGGGGGTTCTGCCATTGCTTCCACAACGCAAGACAAACTAATGAAGAACGTCCCAACAGTAGGAAAACTAGATGTTCATAGCGGTCGTCACTGTCGTTTCGTGGAGATCCAAGAAGATGGAGAAATGAAGACAATGAACGGGGAAACCAAAAAAAGAAATAATAGGAGGGGGGAGTGGCTCTGATGAGAGCACAGTATTGAAAAGGTAGAGAACCCGAGTCCGCAACATTCCATCGCCCACGAGCCTCCAAAACGGAGGCCCAAAAACCTCGGCACCCACGCCTCCATCATACACCATTGGGGAGACTTGATGGGGGGGGGGGGGGGGGGGGGGTCCCGGCGGCATGGAAGAGGCGTGGCCCGGGCTATGAAACGTAGTCAATTGTAGAATGACACCGGCCGGTCTTCAGCCGAATGCCAGATGCGGTCCTCCTACACCAACGATACAGCGTATCGGAAACGTTCAGGTTTCGTTCCGACGACGGCTAGACCATGGCGGCCACGCCTTGTCAGAATCAAATTTATTGGTTGTATCGTCTCTTCCTGGTCCAGCACAAATCGACGGCTGGGCCGACAATGTTGCCGAAATCGTCCGGGACGACGCGGCCAATGAAGAAGACGGGGAAGTTGTGTTCCACGGTAGTCAGCTTCGCGTAGTTGACGCGTGACTCCTTGTCCAGCTTCTCCGACTTCTCGTAAAGATCGACGCGGACGGGTCGGAATCCCAAGTCGGGTTCCCCGTCAACCATTCGCGCTTTCTTTCCGAGCTGAAACACAATTCCATGCTTCAGGGGCTTTACTCCCTTCTTGGTACATGCCTTGTGTTCGTAGGTCAAAATGGGCCTGGGCGTCCACAGTCAGTTGAGCCGTCAGGCATTGGAACAGAGGGGATGCCCACACGCAGGTACAGTGTCCCTCGTCATTTGCCACCACGATGAACCGCCGGAAGCCCTGGTAAAAGCGTTGCCCGTCGCGTTCTTGCATTCCAACGAAGTTTGTTATGACCTCACTCCTGGGCGCTCCGGCGCCGAGAGGTTCGCACCACAGAATCTTGAACACCTGGCAAAAGGGCGTGTCAATGGTACTGGGCTCCAAGAAGGTGGGATTGCACTGACCTCTCCAGGCTTGAATCGGCTGGAATGTTCGACGACATATTCTGGACGGGCACATCAGCCTGGCCATACAAGTAATGATTCGTAGGGTCACTTACCGTTCCGCGTGTCAGGTCCCCGTCCTATACCGACTCTGGAAGTGGTATTGTCCAGATATGGATAGTCTTGAACTACCTCGGCTCCCTGTTGGGGGGATTGTCTCGGTGTTCGCTGGCCACTATCGAACTCGTACGCATGGCTATGAGCAGTCGCCATCGAAGCGGCCCTTCCTACCGGGTAGGTTGCACTGGGAGCACCTGTATGGTACGCATCGGCCTGGGATATCGCAGCCTGAAGTTCGCTGGGCTCGTCTTGCACGAGGATATCTTGCGGGCCAATAAACACTAATTAGCCAAGTAAGCGTACCCAGACAATGGTACATAGCTCTTACCCGGATCCGTGGTATAATAGCCAGCTGTCGGCTGCTGCGGCGGAGAATCCTCTCGACGGGATGTTTGGCGCCTAGTCTCACGGTTCGAAGTATGGTCGCGACGGCCGTATTGTCCCTGGTCAGGATACCTGGTTCCGGCCCGGTGGTGTGCTGGCGACCTCGCTGTTTCAAATCAGCGGCAGTTCACCAGAAGTAGGGGCGAGAGAAGAACATACTCTGGTCATGCATGTAATCTTGGTTGGAGCTTCGTGGAAAGCCAGATGTGAAGGCTGAGGCATGCGATGAGGTTTCGAATCCAGGTTCATGAGGTGATACCTGTGGGTCAATCGAAGCAGCATGGGACGGAACTCCAAAACCAGTTTCATGAGGCGCTAAAGGATCTATCGAAGCAGCATTGGACGGAGACGGAAATGCATGGTCGCGGGTGTTGGTGGGGGGGGTGGTCTTTTCGGAGAATGGTTCGTGATCGTGGGGGGGGTCAGAAGGGTCCCCAGGATAGCCCTCAACATAGCCCCGCGCTGGCTTCGACCGGTATTTTTTGGACGAAGCTGTCTTGTCTCTGGATGCATCCTTGTAACCCCTTGACTTGGATTTCGCTGGCGGCTCAGCACGCTTCCCCCTGCCCGTCTCCGAAAACGCAGCGTGGCCCTGGACAGGAGATGTGCTATACGCAACGGTAGAACCTGCGAGGTGGGGTTAGCCAGGGGGCGCGTCTGGCAATAGGGGCTTGGGCAGCACACCTCCAGCGATGACGGGCGCGCGGTATGTGTAAGCTCCTCCATTCTGGGTGTAGGTGGCATCTTGGCCGCCTAGGTTGACGGCGGAAAATGCATGGCTAAGATCCTCCACGTTGCCGCGCGGCGCTGCTTGGCCAGCCTGACCAGCAGTATCGGGAACAGAGTAGTCATACTGAACGTTGCCTAGCAAACACGAGTGCTCAATGATTGAACCAAATACAGTGTTCACTGTAGGAAGCCGAGAGCCAGTCTTACCTTGGATGTCCTGTCTTGCCCGCCAGTAGCGAACTTGGTCTTCGTCCCAGGTCCATTCGCTCCATTCTCCCCAAATATTTCGTCTACCAGGGGCCATGGCGATCTATCATCTTGAGGGGCCGGACTCTAGTAGGGACGGGGCGGCATCGGACAGCGAGAACAAGCTTAGCGGCGTGGCGGGAACTATGAAGACTAGGATGGAGCTTGGTCGCGCAAAGCAAAAGCAGTCCTGGAGCTATGCTGCAACGTCCTGAGGCGCCCGGAGACGTGACAACGGAACGGCGTTGCAAGTCGCAGGCTGTCGCATCCAACCACTGCGTTCTTATCCAAGGCTCGGGTATTCCGCAGAGCCGCAATACCCACCGCACGCGCACTGGCTTGCCCTCAGTGGACGCGAGTTAGGGAGGGGCGGGGGAGGTTCGTAGCGATGGCTGGCCGCGCTGGCTCTGCTGGGGATATATTAAATGCAGTTGTAATTGGTGGGGGGAAGCTCGTGACACACGGCCCGGCCCCTCATTCGCGGCGTCAACCGAGTGTAGTTGGCCGGCTGAGTGGCGTGGCGGCAACCTGGAAGGATGACGGGGTACGGGATACCTTTCTCTCTCTCTCTCTCTCTCTCTCGGGGCTGGAGGGGTTGGACAGCGTGTGAGCCAGGGGCTGCATGTCTGGCTCGCGAAGTGGCAGCATCTAGTCTTCTTATCATCGGAGGGAACGGCCAATGTCGACAAGGCCCGAGGCATCCCTCGGCCGACACTTGCCAACCCCGGTTCCAGGTTGGTCCCATCCTCTCCCGAGGAGCTCTCTTTGCTCGTGTGGTTGGAGGCACCTTGGGTCCCGACACTGACTGCGGGGTTGGCCCAATGTCTGCTGCGGGACAGAGGAGCCCGGGAAAGTGCAGTGCATGGCTTCGAGCAAGCTGTCCACACACACGAGGCACAGAAGTGGGAAGTGGGAACCGGAGGATAAAGGAAAGACACGCTGGCGGGCGCGCCGGCCATCCACGGGCCGTCTGGGGTGGGTCAAGCCAAAATACAAGCCCCAGAATCAGCGAAGTGCATGGAACGTGTGGGTTTGCAACCGCTCGCGCATCACATCATCCCCACAGAAGCCGCGGGCGGGGATCGAGCCGTGCCTGCCCGTCTCCCCGTCTCAATCGGATGGAGTGGGGCACTCAGTGGGGGCTGCGGGGCATTCTGGGATGGGCCTGCCTCTCTGTAATCTGTATACCTGTCATCGAAGACAGGGGAGGCAGGAATGCCCATTCTTCTGGTGCAACGGAGGCGCGGACTGGGAAGCCGCGGCGGCTTGAAGCGCTGGCAAGTCGAGGCGCGGGGACCACAGTTTGCAGTCGGCTGTTTGCAGTCACAGCAAAACAGGAGCCCAAACATCAAAACTGCGGCCTTGGACTCAAGGCAACGGTTTCACGTTGGGAGTTGGGGGGGGTTTCTAGCCTCTGGGTTGTTTTTCCTTCGTCGAAGTGCTCGGAGCTGCAACCAACGCTGCGACTGAACACCGACCGGACAGGATCTTCAGCCCATGTCCTTGCCCACGCTAAGAAAGCATTCGAAATTACCCAACCCATGCTTCCAAGAAGCTTGACTGTCGCGCCCCTGGATCTACAGATAATACTACACACATCACACGGCAATACGGTGTGCGCCACAAGGCAGCGACTGGCAGCTCGACAGCCACACCTCCCCTGGGCCTCCAATCACCACACATCGTTCTCGCGCGCCTTACCTTTTCCCGTCCAGCACGTCCTTTTTCCCGCCGTGCGTGCCGTGTTCCCTTGATGAGAGACGGAGACACACACACCACACCGCGTCTCTTCCGTGCAGATCACGGCATCACAGCGCGCAACATCGGACTGTCCAGCATCTCGCCGCTTTCTGTCGCCGCCGCCCTCAGCTGGCCACTCTCGCATGTGCGCCTGTGGTCCCCATCAACCTCGTGCGGCACTCAATGGAATGCGCTGTCGGGAACGCTACCCGAGAGCGGACGCCTTGTCTCCGTCCCCATGTCACCCTCGTCTATCCCCAAGCCTCCCTCATCCTCCCCACGCGCTTCCACACGCGCCCATGTATCCGACCATGGCCGGCACACGAGCTTGACTCCGACGCGGCAGATCCCCAAATCAGATTCACCACCCCCTACCGTCCGAATCGACCTGAGCAGGCCCAAGATCACTGGTCGGGATGCTGGCCAAAACCCGACTTCCTGGTCTCCCCCGTGGCCCCTTCTCGGGCCCTTGGACGAAGCGGGCGGGTTCCGTAGTTCGGCCGAGCGGTCACGCAGCCGCGACAACATGGCCGATTCCACCGGCTTTTCCAAGACGAACTCTGGTCCCTGGTCCGAGAACGATTCCGACACTAGTTCCGAAGCATACTCGTCACCGCCCATGGCGCCCCTGAGCCGTTTCCTCCCCGTCCCACCGCCACAGCCGTTGCCTCCTCGCGGCACCACCGTCTTTCGGCCGCCGCCGCCGTGGCATGCGCCGGTCGGCCTTGTGAGCGGATACCCCCGAATACCGCCGCCTCGGGAGCTTGGGGCTACCCCTTCTGAGTCCGATTCGGATTCGGAGGGCTCGGACGCCGCGACGCGGAGCCTGGCACCCGATGGCGGGCGGCACCAAGAGCTCCGGGGCGAGGTCGAAACCAAGCGACGGTGGATCCAGCAGCTGAGACATGGGATGGCTCAGAAACGCAAGGAACTGCGCGAGCTCAGGCGCCGGAAGGACGACGTGGACAACGCCTTCATGCAGCTTATCAGGCCTCACCTGACGTCAAAGAGTCGGGTCGCTGTTGTCCCGATCGATTTGATAGGAGACCGGTTTCACGAGATGCAAAGCATCCGGGATGAGTATTATGCTTCCGAATCCGCGTACGAGGTATTGGAGTTACAGCTGGAGAATGGGGAATTTGAGCTCAAAAAGCTGGAGGTTGGCCTCTCCCAGATTTCTTGGGGTTGGGTGGACGTGGGCCGTCCGGGGCATCCTACTACTCTCTCGCGACCGGTAAGAAGTGTGGGGTCGGCCGATGAGAAGGCGGAGGAGGATCTGCCAAAGAATGATGCGCCTGCGCCGCCATTGCCGATCACTCTCCTGGGCATATCTGGGGAGCTCCCAGAGGACATTCACCCGCTATACCAGGAGTTGCTGGAAGCAGCAGGAGATCGCAAACTTGCCGAAGAATACTGCGAGGACCTCTCGATGCACCACGAAAAGATTCTGTACGATCTGGAGATTGAACTCCACCGGAAACGAGTGCGCGGCAACCAGGGCAACCAGATCAGCGAAGCAGACCTCCGAACTCTCCGATCCTCTCTCGCCACGATCCCCACCACTGCGGCCGAGTTCGAAGCCCGCATCGGCATCGCCATCAGCGACGACGACCTCGAGTTCCTGCGCGACTACGAGCTCGTCTCCAAACAAGCCGGCAACGAACTCGCCGCCGCCGCGCAGAACCTCGCCCGCCTCCGCACCCTCTGCCTCCAAAGAAACGTCATGCGCAAACACGCTTCCTACCACGAACAGCTCGCCATCTTCTCGGGCAGCCCCCTCTGGTCCCCGGCCCCCCAAGACGGCAACATGACCATCGACCCCCCTTTCCCTCCCCCGTCAACAACAGCAGCAGCATCTTCGGCGGCGTCGCAGCAGCAGCAGCAGCAACAGCAGTCCCTCGCGCACCCGCGCTTCCCCATCCTCCTCTCCAACCCGGCCCACACGCTGCAGCTCCTCTCGCCGCTGCAGGCGCTCGAGCAGGCGCTCCGGCTGCCCAAGGACGACCCGGACAGCGCGCTGCGCCGCGCCGCGTGCATGAAGGAGCTCGGCATCGGCATGCTCATGAAGCGCGTCGACGGCGTCGCCGACTACATCAACCAGTGGCTGATCCACCGGCTCCGGACGTGTCCCATGGAGGCCGAGCTCATGCTCGCCGTCGCCGAGGGCGTGTTCCGCGTCGTCAACCTCGGCCGGTGGCAGGAGGAGGTGCTGTACTTTTGGCGTCTGGATGGTGCCGGGAAGGGGGTGGTGGAGCAGCTTGGGCCGGGGACGCCTCTGGGTGAGGTGGAGGAGGGAGAGGAGGGGGAGGGGGAGGGGGAGGAGGAAGGCGATGCTTTGGGCAGTGGTGGCGGAAGTCGGTTGTTGGGGTCGGTGGGTTCGGCTGTTGTTGAGGGGGGAGGGGGGAGGGGGGATGGTGGGTGAGGATGTTGGGGATGTTGTGGCGTCGAGGGACGGGGCTGGGGTGCCTGTCAAGCCTCTGGAGTGAGTGGGCTCTGGGGCTCTGTTGCGCCGCGCGTTTTCTTTTTTCTTTTGTGTGTGTTTTCCTCCAGTTGTTCTTTCTGTGGTTGGGCACGCTGCAGACTACATCGGCGGTCTTGGTAGGGTCTGCGAGGCTTGGGTTTTCTTGGGCATGGACAGGCGCAAAAGCAGTGATATCCGGGCTAGCACGGCATAGTTCTATCTGGGGAAGGTTGTATTTTTGTTGTTTGGATCCGGACTGGATCCGGACGGGCTACCGGATAGGATATGCGTTTTGTGCCATGGACGGCCAAGTGCTGTCAGTATCTGGTTTTAGAAACGGCGGGCTGTTTTTGGTATTTCCGGGTTGAGATACCACGGGAGTCGGGTTGGATTACAAACACATGGGATAGCTCTGAGTCTGCTTGTCGCTGGCGTTGGGGGCCTGTTGGGTTGAAGATCTTAATACCAGGCGAGACTGCACAATCCAGCCTCTTTATCTTTGGCTCTCGAGTCCGGTGACGTGGATGGCACTCCCTATAATTGGTATTGACATGTCGCGGTAGGAGAAGGCTTTCCCGCGGCATCAGGCACAAGGAGGTCGCTGTTGATAACGGAGGGACGGGAAGAGCGCGGATGGGAAGTGCGCGAGTATTCATAAGCTCGCCTCTCCAGCCGGTGTCTCATACACCGCTCTGTTTCTCTCCCCTCGCCCTCTCTCTCGAAGCGACACTCTACATATATCAGGACTTGCCTTGTGGCCGGTGCTGCGAGACCGGCCATGTCGCTTTCAGGGGGGAAAGGTGGCGTCTCATCTTGGCAGCCAGATGGTGTTTGGCCGTGGTAACGTCTAGGATGGAAATCCAGGAGTCGTGGCACTTGGGCACGCAGTCAACCCCGGCCGCGTGCATTCTCTCAATAGATTACGGGCTCACAACCATGATTGATCGGCCACACTGCGTGTTTGGGCCCCTACGGTAGACAACAAGAGACAAGATGGAATATACCCCTGGATTTTGTCAAACTGTATTCCAGACGCAGCCAAGTGAAAGACCGACGCCACGAGAAAGAAGCGCTGAGCAGACGCTGGAGCCTGGCTGTTCCTTTTGATACGTTAGCCCAGTCACGCTCTCGGGTGACCCCTGAGTGGGACGCGCCTCTGCTATCCCCCAGCTCTCCCAGCACAACACACCACTACGCCCACGTCATGCGATCGTACACCTTATCCATGGCCGGGTCCAGGCATCTCTGCTTCCACCGCCCGAGCTTGTCCCGACCCCGGAACCTCCAGCCCGCAAGACTATTTGCATCAACGGCAAGCTTGGCGTCGCCCTGGCTGTGTCGGCCCAGGGCCGCTGCTGAGCTCCTGGTCCTCAGCCCACCGAGCCGCTGCACCAGCCGCGCAAGAACGCCTCCCCGGTCCGACCCAGCATCGCCGCGCAGCATCCCGCCGTTGCGGTAGCTGTCCTGGGCGCTGTAGTAACTCACCGCCCCAGACATGCGGGTGTCGGCTCTGCCGCCAGTGTAGGGAGCCCAGGGCCTGGCGCGAAAGTCGGGGGCGCTCTGTCGCTGGCCGAGATGGTGCGGGTGCGCATGCGGGTGGCCGTGTTGCCTCGGAACAGGCCTGTTGAAGAAGCACGACGACGACGAAGACGACGACGAGTGCTGCGACGCGGCCCTCTGCGAGCGCAGCTCCCCCCTCAGAACAGGACCCTCTACCCGACTGACACCCTTGCCCTTCTCCCTAGTATCACTGCCATAGACATCATCAAACCACGACGGCGCATCAATAACCACACTCTCCCCCTCCCCCGTCCCGTTCCCATTCCCATTCCCATTCCCATTCCCATTCCCCTTCCCCTTCCCC
>MU853401.1:1838508-1906666 GCA_033297235.1 Trichocladium antarcticum
GGGCCGCGCTAGAGAGGAGGTTGTGGTTGGTGTTGCTGTGGTGGCTGGTTATGCCGTTGGGGGGGAGGAGATGACGTCGGACGGGGGGGTGAAAAGGGGGGGAAGGGGGGAGGCGCGATGTCTTCTGGGGAGGAGGAGGGGGCGGGTGGAGGATCTCGGATGAGATGGGTTAGGCCCGGACAAGAGTTGGGAGGTTGAGGAACGAATCAGGGCCCCCAAGTCAAGTCAAGAGTCCGAAGATGGTGGGGATGGTCGCCAAAGTGAGGGCGAGCAGGGTTCCGTGGGCAACCACCCTGTTTGCGTACGGCTGTGCTCGTCGTTTTCAAGACTTCTGATGCCGTCTTCTTGAACGCCAAGTTGTTCTGGAGTCCGGAGCTCTTGGCTGGTCAGAGTGGGAGACACCGACACAACATCACAGGCGGTGAGACACAGTTGTGCTATTACCCGTCAAAAGGCATACCACTGGTTGCTTCTCGCACACGGAACAACGGCAGCGCAGCGCATGCTACCCAACACGCAGAAACCATCGCATATCAAATGAGAAACGCCCGGGAGCTCATCATGCCATGGCTAAACAGTTCGAGATACTAATTATATACGGACGAGACGCCACGGCAGCAGACAGGCCCTGCAACGTACCCACCCAGACACGCGCTGGACAAGATCGTACAGGCCCCGAACCCTCCAGAGACAAAAGCAAGACGAGAAACCGGATGCGTAGAGGAGATGGTGATGAGACAGGGTATCGTATCCACCGCTTGACAAGCAGGGTGGTGAAGAGAAAACAAGAGGAAAATTCAAGCAGAAGAACAAAAGAAGAGAGAGGGGGTCCGATCCTCGCGCCTGACCTGTATTCCGACCCCCCAACTCCGGTTCCTGCTCCGCCCAACCCAGAGACATGGTCCATTCGTTCACTTCATTAGATCCGTCCATTCCACCCTGAAGAGCGCGGAAATATAAATAAAAAGAAGAAAAAAACCTTTACCCCCTTCCTCCTCTCGCGCCAGGCCGTGTCCAGTTGAGTTGCTTTTTTTTTTGCTTTTTTCTTCTTCATTTCTGCGCCGGTCGTGTATCGACTGTGACGATGAGAGTCCATCCGGCCCGTATCCTGTGTGGTGCGCCGGCAGGGGTATTAAGTTTGTACATGAGAGATGACAACGGATGCGTGGGTATATGTAGGTGCGTAGCGGTAGTAAGTACGTAAGTGGCGCGACGGCATGGCGTGACGTGAGAGGGACGAGGAAGGGCGCGCGGCTGTGTTTATTGCGCGGCAGCGGACACGACGACGGTCGCGGCTACGGGCGTGCCGGGCGACGAGGCCGCGGCGGCGGTGAAGTCGAGCATCTGCTTGAGCTGCTCGTCGGTGGGGTCGTCCGAGATCCAGGGCCCCTTCTCCTCGTCGGTGGCGCCGAGGAAGCCCTCGGCGCGCTTGAGCGTCTGCAGGTCGAGGTCCGTCACGTACGACTTGCCGTCCTGCAGCTTGACGCGCACCTCCTGCTCCGTCGACAGCATCATGTCGTCCTTGGCCAGCCGGCGCGGCCCGTCAAACACGGCCAGCACCCGCTTTTTCATGGTCATCTGGCCCTTGTCGAAGCCCCACGACGACGGGTAGTCGCGCCGGTTCTTGCGGCCCCGGCTCTTGACCTGCAGCGCCACGCCGCCGCGCGAGTGCGTCATGCCCCGGGACTTTTGGACGCCGCTGGGCGGGTTGGCGCCCCGTGTTTTCCTGGGGGACCCCTTGGCGCCGCGGGCGGCTTTGGCGTGCTCGTCGTCGCACTCGTCGTCGTCGTTCATGTTCTCGTCGTCGATATCGGCGTCGCCGGCGGTGGTGGCCATGGTGGAGGTGGGGAGGTGGTTCTTCTCGAGCGTGTTGTGCACGTCGCGGTCGTTTTCGACCTCGGCAAGGCGCTGGGCGTTGATGGCCTCGGCCGGGTCCTCCTGCTGCACGATGCGCAGCACGCAGTCGTCGAGGTGCTCGTAAAAGTCCTGGGCGTTGCTGAAGGTCTGCGAGCATGTCGAGCACTTGCCCGTCGCGTCGGGCGCATACCCGGTCAGCTGGGCGCCGCCGCTGCTGCTGCCGCCGTTGTTGCCGGCCGTCTTCTTGCGGCTGTTGGGCGGTGTCTGCTCGACGCCGTGCACTGCGGTTAAGTGCCGCTTGAACACGTCGGCCCGGTTGAACGACTTTTCTGCCGCCGAGCCGGAGCCGGGGCAGAAGCCGCACACCATGGTGCCCTTGTAGTGTGTGAGGGTGTGGCGGTTCTTGTCGTATCTGAGGAGATGCGGGTTAGCCGTGATTCGCGGGCCAGGGGGTCGGGACACCGAGACTCACTTCCTCGCAAACCCCTTCACGTGGTACTCGCATGTCGTAATGGGGCACTTCTCGGGCCTCTCGGTTTGGTGGGTGAGCATGTGGGCCTTGAGATCCTTGAAGGCCTTGCCGCAGTCCGGGTGCGGGCAGCGCTGCTTTTCCCGCGTCTCATCGCCGCTGTACGGCTGCTCGCCCGAGTAGTTAGACTGGAAAGACACCAGACTGCCGCGCCGTTGGGGGTCGACGGGCGGCTGGAAGGGCGAGTATGGCTGGTAGTTGCTATTGTTGTGCAGGAACGGAGAGGTGCTGCCGGCGCGCAGCTGGGGTGATGCGGAAACGGAAAGGGCTGGCGATGTGGGATAGGCCGTCGAGGTGGACGGCGCCGGGTAGGAATGCTCATAGGTAGGCATCGCCATGGCTCGCACGTCGGGGTGTATTAATGAGGGGTCTGTGGACACGGGATCCATGTCAGCAACCTGGGCTTGCGGCAAATTTCGACACGGCGACAGAGGAAACCAACAGCGGGCCTCGAGCGGAGGAACAAAATGTCCGCTCGACTGAGAAAAAAAAGGAGGGCCCCGACGAGGTCTGGGCGGGCTGCGCCAGGCGGCGTGCGACGAACAAAATGAGGAAGCAGAGGCGGCACGGGGGGTGAAAACAAGGCCCGGAGCAGCCGCAGGAGAGCAATAGGGAGAAGAGCAAGAAGAAGATGAAGAAGAGCAGGGACCCGCGGTCGCGGTCGCAGTCGCGGTCGGGAATGCAGACACCGAGACCTCGCGTGCGAGGCGCGTGTCGACGGCCAGGGCCGGGCTCGGAGATGTTGTCGCGCCGCACGAGATGGGAGAAGGAGACAGACAGGAAGACGACCTAGGAATCTGCGACAACTCACCGACAAACCCAGGGGCTTTGCTGGGGGGGAAGTCGTAGGATGTAGGGTGGAAGGCGTCAATGGCGCCCGGGGCGAACGAGTACTCGGCGCCGGGGAAATAGTCGCTCTGGTCGACGATGCCCGGGGTTACTCCGAGACCGTGGGGTCCCGAGGCCCACTCGGGGATCGCCGCTGCCATGTGGCCGTGGCTGGAGAGCGGTGAGCCCATGCTGGACGGCGAAGCGCTGGCGATGCCCAGGTCCGACGACGGCGCGTGCAGGTCGCCGTCATCGGCGTACATGCCCGGCGACGCCCTGCCGCTGTTGTACATGTACGGCGCCTCGGCGTACATGGAGCCGCTCTCGTAGCCCATGGTCGTCGGGTAGTCGTGGCCGTGCGAGGACCGCGGATACGCGCTATACGGTTCCGGGGAGAGGCCGAGGTCGAGGGGCGCCGACGAGTAGTGGGGGGGCTCTGGGTAGTTCATGGTGTAGTTTTCGCTGTCGTGGCGGCCAGGCGTGGCCATGTGCTCGGCAGCAAGCTGTGCCGTCTGGCTGCCTGCTCGTTGGTTGCTGTCTGGGCGGGAGTGTGCGTGTGGTATCAGTCGATGTCTGAGTTATGTATTCCGCAATGCCTTCCTGTCGCCAGGTGCGTCCGGTGCCGGTTGTGCTGTATGGTCGGAAGGCGGGCCTTTTGCGCCGGAGATGCGAGGGGAGGGGAGGCCCTGAAAATGAGGCTGGTGGGTCTTGTCGAGGGCGTCTGGTGTGAGGGACTGCAAGATTCGGTGGCTGATGTTGGTGGCGATGTTTGGTATGGAACAAAACGAGGTATACCAACTGATATGTTTGGGGGGGGTGAGGTTTCTATATACTCCCGCGGCCCCATCTGGCAGGCCGGGACCTGGTGGAGGGACGATCTCGCGGTCCCCAGGCGAGCTCCCCGGCCAGCGAGGCTCAGTCGATCCGTTGCATGGGCGCGGGTCGACAGGGGACTGGGGACTTGGAGACGGTAATCCGTACTGACATGGGGGCTGGCTGCTTGGGGGTGGGAGGGGTCCCCTGTACCCGTGTACATTGGTACATACATACATTGGCGACCTCTGAGAACACGACCCTCTGGTTGGTGGGGATGGGAGGCCGGGGTAAGCGAGTGGGCGGAGACATCGAGGCTTGGTGACATGGTGTCTGCTTGCAGCCCCCGTGGACGCCCAGTGTGTCCTGCGTCCGTGTCCATCAGATAACGCGGGCAAGACGAGTCCGAGGAGGCCAACCCGTGGCCTGCCCTCGCGCCCCTTGACGAGACAATTTGTGTTGTTGTTCGGGTATCCGTACAGAGTGCTTTTCCCCCCACCTCATTCATGCCCAGCAATATTGGCACCGACCCTTGCACGCTGGGCAACTCCACTGCCAACGCCTCAGAGGGCGCTCTGGCACTGCGTCCCGTGCTGTCTGTAAAAGCGTAGCAGGGTTGTTTCGTGGCTTCCGTTGCGTCTTCTCCCCTGCTGGCCAGAGATTGGATGCAGCCACTTAGACGCGGCCGGGAGGGCCGCAGCAAGGCCAAGCGCCGATTCTGGGATGCAGTTCCACTGCGCAGAACAATACAACACTTTTCGTACCGTGGTTGGTAATGACGGGGCGGAGACCGGGGTGGTGTGCCACCCAAGGTCGAGAGAAGGGCAGACCATCTGATGGTGCGAGTCGCGCCGCCGGGCGCTGTCAATAATGGCCCCCTGGACTGCCGTGCAACCCCGCGGAGCAACTCTACATAGGCTCGAGGCTCCTGGGTTCGTCGGTCGGAGAGGGCAGTTCGATACTGCGGAGGTTCTGGCGGTGCGCGCGCGGTGCTGCGGGGCCCCGGCCCCGTATCTTGGTTGCATCATCGCATGCCAGATTTCCCAGAGATATTTTTATTCACAATTTGTGCAGTGCGCGCGCTGCTGCACATTCCCGGCTCGCTGGGAGTGCCCGCAGCCAGCGCCCAGTTTCTGGGAGCCTGGCTCGCCCGTCGCAGCTTGTGGTGGCTTGTCAGGCTCCGTCCGTGGCCAATGAAAGCGCCGACGGCCGGGTGATGTGCGATGTGCGATGTGCGGTGCGCTGGGTGGTCCGCCCTGCCCTTCCTCCCCCCCACCTCGCTGGAAATAAGGTGCACAGCCCTATCCAAGGCTGCATTGGGACAACCCTCCGACGAAACGGTGTGAATCGTGGCTTGAGGTCTGCAGCTGCATACCCGCTGCGAAGTGTCAGTCTTCTATGTCTTCCTTGGCGGAAAGAGCATCATCGAGCTCAACCGTCTGTCAAACAGTTCGCGGTGCAAAGCCTGGATCAAGCCGCGCAAGGAATCATGGTGCTCCGGTCCTCGGGCGGTAAGCAATCGGCATGGCTCTGGCTTGAGCGGGGTACCTGTCTGCTGTCAGTTGTTTCTCCATAGTACCTATAGACATTAGGTAACAAACTGTTGCACGCGTATCGTATGGGGTTGAATTGGGAATTAATCAGTGAGTTGGGAATTATTCAGTACTCAATTTGTGCAGGTCACGAATTGTTGCGCACGTGGGGTGGGTTTGAGATCACTCCCAGGGCAGGGTTGACCAGGAGTGTTCCACCATCCAGGGTTGGGCGCAGGTTTTTCTCGCCGGAAGTTTTCGTTACCGAGCGCGGAGCAACGGGTGGGACCCTGTCGCCGGCCCACAAGTGTTGTGCCAGCACCGATCAGATCTCTCAGCCAAGCTCTTTAGCGCTCTTTCAATGAAGGAGCTGCCATTTCCTCCACGAGAAGCAATTTTTTAAGATGAGATATGCATGCTGACATGTACGCAACACAAGCAAATCTCCCGTGTTTGGCCATCGCAACCCGCAAGGTACGGTTGTTGAAGGAGAGACGGAAGGATAGCCTGGAAAGAACGTGTACGGAGGGAGAGTGTACGGATAAGGGGTGATGGTCCGGCAAAGTCTCCGGTGGCACGGTCCTTCCGTCCCGGCCGGGAGATGCCGTGGTGCCGTCGAGGCCCAGCACGGCGCCGTCTCCGTGTCTCTGATAGACACGTTGTATCAACAAGCGCGCAGAGTTAGCGGATCGGATTCCACAGGGTGCGTGCAAATTGGTTTTGGTGGGTCTTGAACCCTGCCCTTCTCCAAGGTCAGAATACGAAGCGGTGAGTCTTTTCCACCCTCATCTGTCTCAGGGTCCGTCCGGGCTTGTTGGACAAGCGAGACGAGGTTTTTGGACGAGAACAAAGTTCCTGGCTTGTGGGGCCGTTCTGCTGGTTGGAGATCGACGCGGCTCGTCGAATGACGCCAGATCGAGACTAGCCGTGGCTGAGCCGGCAGCTGGGCCGTCTCCCAGTGGCTGCTTTACGCCGGGTGGGGCATCTCCCAGTGGTGTGGGGAAGTTCTGTGGCAGGCTTGTCGTTCTTTTTTTGGATTTTACCTTTTCCCTACCACCCCGGGCCGGGGGCGGTGCAACCTTAGTGCTAGGAAATGCCGCCTGCACCTCCTGAGCGCTGCACGTCAGTTGATGTTTTACGGAGTATCGCAGTTGCTATTCTGCATTCCAGTACTCGACACCATTTTAAAGTTTCGGGCCCCTGTTTTTCTCCGTGAGTTTCTGCCGGCACATGCCGGGTCACATCTGGATCGGCCGCTGAAGATCAAGGTTCGCAGCTGTGATAGACGCAGGCAGGCAGCCGCGAACACCATCGAAAAAGAACTCTGTAGGTAACCTCCCGCAAGTTGGTCGCCGACTTCAAGTGTTGTGCCATGGTAGCATCCCCGAGGTGCCGAGAGCCGATACAGTGTGCGGCGGCTGCCGGGCTGCAAAGTCATTGGGTGCGGGAACGCTGCAGAACCGGGATACATACCCTCGGCAGTGAAACCCAATTGTACGGAACTTGTTGCAAGCTTGGAATTGAACCGACACACTACACCGTTCATAGTCTCGGATATCAACCCAAAGGAAATGATGTTCATCATCCCTGCTTGTTGACGATAAGCTTCGGCGCCACCTCGCGTAGCCAGCCACGGCCGTGTCCCGGCATCGTGGGCGGTCAGGCTGATTGCATGTCATCCGGCCAATCACTCACGCAACCCGGGGCCGGATGAAGCTCGTTGGTCGCTGGAGACGACAACGCACGGAGACAGGGAAGAGACGTGCGCCGCTCAGCCCTATGGGGTTGGCTTCACCGGCGCCATCATCCGCCTCGGTGACGGCTCGCCGTGCCCTGTTCTTGGCTGGCTTGCGCAGCCACCCCCGCCGGCAGTGAGGACCTTGCGTTCATAGGGCTGCCTGCCTCGTGGCTGCATCAGGCTTCGGTCGATGGATCGTGGCTATGCCAACGGATGCAGGAAGTAGCGCCTGCATATACCGCACAGCACAACCGCCATAAGCGCGGCACCGGGCCAGGACCTTGACCGTAAAGCCGCCGCGATGTCGACATGGAACCGTGTCTGCCAACACGACACATCATATGTACAGTACATGGCAGGTCCTAGCGCGTCGCCCGCTAAGTTCCACAGTACAACCGCCTTGCCAGGCACCAGGGGTTTTGATGCTGAGCGACTCCAAGGACGGGGTACTCGGTACCGTTTTTGGCACCATGCACATGCACATGCGGACCCTGATTGGGTGCACCGAAATGCTTCAAATGATGGGAAAAGGGGGACCGGCCACCAACCCAAGGGGCGCCCGATTGCAGACCAGGCGGGAGGGCGTAAAAGGAGGGACGGGAGGGTGACTGGACGGCCGGGATGACGATTGCATCTGCCGCTTGGAAATCCCCGACCTGGATTCCAGAAACGCGGTTCGTGTTCCGGTGCAGACACGTGGGCTTTGATGCGACGAGACTGACGGGGCCACGGGCGAGGGGTGCTCCATGATGCCTCATTCTGGCTCAACAGCCTGCATCTCCTCGGCCGAGTAAGTTCAGAGGGACTCGCCCGAATATCAACTTCCCGTTGTCATCAGGTTGCGGAATGCCGGAAGAGCGAGATTTTCTTTGGCAGGTTGAAAAAGGTGCGTGTAATTACTTGCAAGTAAAATACACCATCTTACACACCATAGGCAACCGGGGCAACTTCATCTCCCCACAATCGCTTCATCCCGTGCTTTCAGATTTACAAATTACAGCTCAGGTACAAAGAGGCGCGGGAGAACCCGGCCCGTACGCACCACTGCCTCAGGCCGAAATTACAGGTCTGCTTTGGGCAATGAGTGCGACAGGCCAGGAAGGGACCGGACACTGCTCCGCCAGCTCAGCGAGACGGTCTCAAGCAAGTCTTGCGTTGTCCTCACTGTGGAGGATAGGGAGAGGCATTTAATAATGTCCGTACATACATAGGAGACTACTGTATTCATGGTGCACGTTTCACCAAAGTAAAGTGTTGTCGTGCTCCCGACTGGCCTGTGCACAGCGCGTCTGTCGACCAAGCATTCGCCAAGACGGCCTCCCCGAAGATAGTGTCGATCCCTTGGCGGCGATCTTTGCCGAGCGTTTGGGTCGCTCACAAGCCACCAAAGGTTGATCGGACTTGATCGGCCCCCAAAACGCCTCTTCGCCTGCTGTGAGAGCCACGAGTTTGAGTCAACAAAACTTTCCCTGAAAATTTCGAGAACAATTTCTGTTTGGGAGATAACTGCTTAGGTGACTTGATTGTGGGCACTTTGTCTCGAGCATAAGCTCGGGGCCCCCACCGACAAGGAGCCGCTTCCAGCCGGTCGTCCCTCCATTAGTGCCTCTATATACTATCCGTATATATGTACATCCGACATAGCTTCAGTCCACAGGTAAACCGCTCAAAACCCCACTACGGAGTACATTCCTACAACCCCACATCATCTTGTCTGTGCGACTCACCCACCCGTTCCTCCACGAACCGGGGGAAGCGCCGCCGGATGCTGTTGAACTTGACGCGTCCTGCCGATCCTCACGTTTCGCGTAGGTAGGCGAGTGAGACATGTCAAAAGAGGAAAGAGTAAACGAGCAAGACGCTGGGCCCGCACGAGCCAAGGCCAAATACGGGATAGCCCTTGGCGACCTTGGCACCTTGGCAGGTCCTGCACTACGACATTGCATGACAGATTGAACTAAGGTTCTATTGCAGCGTCATCTTGATAGGAGTCGGGATGAGCCGTGTTCTCTCTGCTTGGAAATGATATGCCGGTGGATCCAAGGGCAACTGCAGGCACGTCGTGGAGACAACCTTCCGTATTGTGCCGTGCCGGGCTGTTAGGCGGTGATGGATCTGTCCACCGAGGACAGCTCCTCCCCACCGACCCCGGATTGATAGACACGCAGGCACCAGTGGCGCAAAACAAAGTCGCTACAGTGTTGTAGTGTACAATACAACTAGTGGATGCTCAAGGCGGCGCAGGCTGCGAGTCTGGCTGCAGCATGCTAACTCGGTACAGGCTGACCCGCCAAGAAGCGGACATACCGTGCAGTAGTGGATGGGGGGGCTCTCTTCCTGTCGTCGAGAGCTGATTCCGGGCATGCTATGGATACACATCATATCATAGACACATCTCCATTCCATGATGCGAGGTTACAACGAACCTGGCAAGGTGAGGACAACCCCGCCGCCTGGCTCAACCATTTGAACACAGGCACCGGGTATTAATTGACGAAAATCCCTCCAACCTTGGTCGCTCGGGGCTGCGCGGGTGTAACTTTGTCCTAATTTTGGCGACAGATGCGAGGGCCCGTCATCTGTACACGACGGAATACTGTGAAGAGTCGTTGCGATGTAAACATTCACTCCGGGTTGTGGGTTAATATGGCTAATCCGTACCGTGTCCAATCGCTCAACAACAAGTCCTACATAGCGGCACCTGCGGGGTGAAAGAGTCGGCGGCATGAGATGGCTCGTAACGCAACGCTCGCGGCGCCCCCCGCAGATTAAGGTTTTCGGGCCCTCCCAGAGTGTTGATACTAAGCGAGGTTTGTGTTCTGTCATCCCTCATCTCAACAAATGAGGGGTCGTAGGATAGAGGAACAGAGATACATATGTATTTATAGGGTGTATGTACACGGCGGACTTGCATCCGACCTATTGGAGCTCACGGAGAGCGCTCCATTGCTCCATCCCCGTAAAAAAGTTCTCTGCATTCCCTCACGGCGAGAACGAGTGCACTTGCCATCCAACGGGCAATGTCTATGCAGCTTGGTTGCAATCAGGCGGGCGGGCCGCTGACTTCAACAAGCATACCAGCCCCTGTCAATCTGTCCTGGAGCGAAGCCAATTGATTACCTTCCTCACGCGGGTTTGGGACTGACTCGGCTCTCCTCAACCCCCCCGACTCTAGTCCATTGATTCACATCTTGTCACTTGCTGACGGGCGCTGTATTTATTGGCTTGCTTGGGCGCCGGATCGAAACCAGCCAAATCTGCCTCAACACATCCTTGCTGCCCATCGACAGCCCTCCACGATCTGAAGCTGTCCCAAAGAGGCAGGTCGCAAGATGATGAGCAGCGTGCAGCCCCCCGGGGCCGCTGGCGTGTCCCAGCAGAATGGTTCGGGATCGCCCAGCGCCGCACGGCGCCAGGGCCCTGGCCGCGTCCTCCAAACAACGCTGAAGCCGGGAATTGACGATGGGCGCCACATTTTACCGATGACTCGGACGGAGGGCGATAAATCAACGCAGGACACTGCTTCCACCCCTGCGTGGCAGCCGTCAGGACGGAGAAACAGGCGTGACAAGGCTGCAAGCGAAGACCTCGAGAGGCGTGGCGATCTCTCCCGACAACCTGGGCAGCGGGTCCAGCTGGTCCGCTCGCAAGCTTCCGGCAGCCGGCAGGCCCCTGGCTCTGATCATCACATCACCAATAGCTTCCATTGTGGATTTCCTTTTCGTTACTCCGTTGCTTGTGCCTCTTCCCGGCGGCCACTGCCTTTTTTCTCTCAGCACCGCCCTTGGCCAGAAGCATCCGAGACAAGCATGACTTGGGAATTTCTTCGCTCAGTAATATCAGTAGTCCAGGGTGGCTGGTCTCTCCCTGCAGATATCGTGGAGACTCGCCAGCGGTTACCCCCGACACTTGCAGCCTGTGGCTTGGACTAGAGTCCCCCCCTGCGAGTGATCTGGACCCAGACGCCCGGCCTTACCAGTCTCCGGCGAAGCAGCCCAACCATGACGCTAGCAACGCCAGCGCCGGGTGCGCAGCCTTTCAGCGCCGCCATCTCAGGGCCGTCTGTAGGCAACTGAGGACTCCCAGCCCTTGGTGTGGTGCACACATCACGTCACATGAGGACGAGCGATGCGGTCGCGGTTCTCGACGCGCGCATGCATGCATGTATCTCATACGGGCCCCGCTCGAAGAAGCAATGGCAGAGATGTAAACACGAGGGAAGGGGGCGTCACCTGCGCGGCAAATGCCGTAGGCCCCTTGTCCGCCCTTGGAAATTCCGAAATTCGAGGCGGCCGGCGCGTGGGGACGCTCCCACCGGCCAATCAGTGCCCCTGGCGGCCCGGGGGACGTCGACCTTGGAGATGAATGCTGCAGCAGATCGCCGGCCTTATTTTTCTGTCGATATTATGTAAAGGGCTAGTCTTTTTCGACTGTCAGAACTCAGGAATGCCGTCTGAGACAGCAGAGCTTGGTGCTATGGGGAAGTACCTGTTGTGCTTTGTTTCCATCTTCATCTGTGTTGTCTTCATTTCCTTCTTGATATTTCTCATATATCCTCTCAGATATACCGACATACAAATTACAAGTCCAGCAAGACTATTGCCACAGCCTGAGAAAGCCATCCCATTCCCAATCTCCCTTTCGCATCAACTGACGAACAAGCTTTTTCTCATCCTCCCCTGCATGCTCCATCTGATGCCGTTGTCCCGACGGCGTGATCTTCTCAACGTCGTTGGACCTGGGAGAGTAGTGGGCGCCGGCCCATCACATCACCGCGCCGGCTGCATGAGACAATTTGCCCAGGGGCCGGTGTGAAAGAACGTCATCTTGCCGGCCAGGGGAAGAAAACGCGGCAAGATCCGGGGCGAGAGCCATGGGACCAATCCATGGCACAGGAGCTTGTCGACGCCACCCCCTAAAAGCCTGCTTCATCCTGTGCCGGTCTGGCAGCACTGGCTTTTACGCCAAGGTGGACTGCGCGCTTGGCTCTCCCGCGCCGTTACCGTAGTTGGTTAGGTATGTACATGTACATACCTCCATGTACCCAGAGAAGCCTTGCCGCAAGCCGAGCGCTCCAGACTCTATTTGGGTCTCGGTTCGCCCTCCTCACCCGTCATAGCTCACAGTCATTCACATGGTTGATGTCAAGTGTCTGGCGTGATGGATCAGACCGGGAACGGCTCTGAGTGAGGCCCGTCCGCAGTGGTTGCAGCTGATTGACGGCTCGGGGATCCTAGTTTTGCTGGTACATAGCTGTGAGCGAGGGTCTTGTGGAAGAGTGTGCCGTCCATGGATATCATCTGCTGCGGGTGGGCTTTTTGCATTGAGAGTGACTGTCCATCAAGAGTGTGAACGGTACCAGGATGGGAATCAAACTGAAAGGGGGGGACCATCCCCATTGTATCGTAGAGATATCAACAGCTTGGGACGTTGGCGCCGACCTACACATCTATCCCTATGCTCAGCGCAGACCTGAGTGTATGTATCCTACTATCCCACGCTTCAACGCGTGTCCAAGATCACTGATGCCTTGTGTGTCTGCTGTTCCCTTGCATAGCTCAATCCACACTGACCGCCACAAGGCCATACCGTGGAGGCGTGGATCAACCTGAGCAGGCGCGGAACTAGATATCAGCCATGTCTCGGGGCGACTGGGTCGACGGGGCAACGCGGGTCCAGGTCCGGCGGCAGGAACCTGGTGGCATCGACGAGGCAGGAGCTCGCCAGCGGCAGCAGTGTTTCCAATGTAGATATCAATTTACATGCCTTTTTACTCTAGTCACACATGCTGAGAATCAGGTCCCCAAACGCCATTCGCCGCCCAGACGCAAGCCAACCCTCCGGTGGAACACCAAGCAATGTCAGAACGCCCTACACAGAGTCTAACAACGATACCACGATCGAACTGCAAACTCAAGCTTCGAACTCCTTTTGCTGGTAGACGCACGACACCATGGCGTGGTCACGCTCGTACGGCTCTGTGATGGTTGTCAGTATACAGGCTCGGGGCGCCATGCTGAGAATATGATGTTGGACATACCCAGAGTGAGCTGTTCCTTGGGGAAGAACTTGTCCTCCCGCAGTTTCTGGACTTCGCTGGCGAAGACCTGCTCAGGGGGGGCTGGCACAAATGTAAGCTGTTGTCCATCACACGTATCCGGGCACACTTACCAGTGCTGTCAATGCAGCTGGCCTTGATGGAGATGAGGAGACCACCACCTTGCTTCAGAAAGATCTTGGCGTTGATGCCGACAATTCTGGCTTGATCGGGCTGGGCAACATCGGCAAAGATGACATCGACCATCGGCAAAAGCATCCGGTAAGCCATGGGCTTGCGCGCATCCTCAACGATCGGGATAACGTTGGTGCGGCGGGTCTATGGACGCAGTCAGCATTTCTGCCACGAATCGGGATATATCGCCGTTCCCAGATAGAGAAGAACTTACCGCCATGTTGATAAGATCTCTGCCGGAGCGGTGCGAGAACTCGACAGCCTGAACGCGTTGTTAGAGAGGCGACATGAGTCATAGAATCGGACCAGCAACATACGTAGACAGCGCCAGTTGGCCCGACAATATCGGCAACGTGGGACACTGATGTACCGGAGGCAGCACCGAGATAAAGCACCTTGGAACCGGGCTTCATGTAGATGGTCTCGAGACCACCGAGGATACCGGCAGCAAGCTTAGACCGGCTGTTTTCTATGTTAGTATTTGCGGTATCGGGCGGGAGAATGGACCAACTGACAAAGGATTCCAAATCTGTGAAACTCGAGGTTAGCCAATGTTCTGAGAATGGTCCATGCATCGCCGGGCGGTGTTGTCCCGAAATTGGCCGGCGACAGAGGGGTAGACACTTACGCGGTACTCGGTCTTCGTGGTGTTGCCATTCTCGGCTTTGGTGGCGTTCTCAACGGAGATTCTCTTCTCGCCGTACACGGACTCGCCGGGCACCAAGTTGACAGTGGCAAGCAGATCCTCTTTTCCACCGCGAGCAACGAAGACACCCTTGTGACGATGGGGCTCGACAATGACCTTCTTGCCGCCGGCACCACCAGCGGCACCACCGCGGCCTCCGCGTCCACTGCGTCGATGTATCAGCATGGCGGCATCCGCATTGGGTTGACAGGAGTACAACATACCCGCCACGCGGGCCACCACGGCCACGATCCCCACCGCGCCCGCGACCACCGAAGCCACCCCGGCCACCACGGTCTATGATGGTTGGTTAGCAGACATTTCCGATTCGATGGAGCGGGGTGGAGAGAATGTGGTGCATGGTGGGTTGAGACGAGAGTTGCGCGAGACCAGAGTGGAAGACACCACCCCGACCACAAACACCGCTCGCCGCATAGAGCAGATCGCAGTGGGAGATGCAGAGTTGCTGAAAAAGAAGTTTTTTGCGACTTACCACCACCACCAAAGCCACCACGGCCGCCGCCACGACCACCACCGCGATCACCACCACGGAAGCCACCTCCCCTGCCGCCGCCGCCTCTGCCGCCACGATCGAAGCCCATTGTGATTCGTTTGAGGGTATGTAACCGGTATGTCGACTTCGTCGTGGATGTAAATTTCGGTACCGAGCGAGGTAGTTTGCGCAAACTGGTCCAGGAGACACAATGGATGCGAATGCGCGGCCTTGTCGAGTCCGTCAAGAAGCTTTGATGGAGCTGGATGCAAAATTTCCTAAACGCCAGAAAAAAAAGCGGGCCTGCTTTGGCTCTAGCCTCCATTTCTCCGACTCTCTGATTGGTTAACTTTGGTGCCACTCAAGGCTGTTGCGCGCCTTATCAGATTGCTGCGGGGTTCCAGTGCAAACACGTTAATCGCACTACCAGCTGCCCCTCTGGCTTCGACTTCAACCACTCAGACAAACTGCTGCCTCAGGCCGCACTTTGGCCCGCACAAGCCAATCACCCAGTGCCCACAGAGCCCTAATCGCGAAAATCGGATTCGGCGCCAAAATTTTGGAACCATCATCACTCGTGAACTCCAACTTGGTCGATTCCGCCCTCGCATCGACAATCAGTCAAGATGGTCAGTAACCCCTGCGAACCCGACTCCTATCCGAATTGCTCCAAAATCAAATTCCCTGGGGAAATTCTGCCGCTCCAGTCGCGAGAGTAGGACGGGGAAGATGATGGACCGACTTGCGAAGGCGTCGAGCGCCATCTCGGGACCAGGCTGACCAGAGTTTCCGTGATATTCAGGCCCGGTACTCTGCGACTGAGATTGCGCCCGCGAAGTCGGCTCGCTCCCGCGGGTCGTACCTCCGGGTTTCGTTCAAGAACACCCGCGAGACCGCCCAGGCGATCAACGGCTGGAAGCTCCAGCGCGCCCAGACCTTCCTCGAGAACGTCATCGAGAAGAAGGAGGCCGTCCCCATGCGCCGCTACTGCGGCTCCATCGGCCGCTCCGCCCAAGGTACGAATCGAGAGGACGAGCCCTTGTTCAAGGACCCCGGGTTTGGGATATGGGAGTTGGGGAAAGGAGGCCTCGGAGGGTTATCTCAGCTTAGGCCCGGGTTGACGGAGGGACTCATGGTGGTGCGGAACAACGGGCGCTGACGATTGTGGAAAATAGGCAAGCAGTGGGGTGTGACCCGCGCGCGCTGGCCCGCCAAGTCGGCCGAGTTCCTCCTCGGTCTGCTCAAGAACGCCGAGTCCAACGCTGATGCCAAGGGCCTCGACACCGGCAACCTGGTTGTCAAGCACATCCAAGTCAACCAGGCTCCCAAGCAGCGCCGCCGCACGTACCGTGCTCACGGCCGCGTACGTTCCCCCGACGTCCCAACAAGCCCAGCCGCGGGCGAAGAAGACGCAATGGACTAATACTCGCGCAGATCAACCCCTACATGTCTAACCCCTGCCACATCGAGCTCATCCTCACCGAGGCTGAGGAGGCGATCCAGAAGTCCGAGGCGGTTGTTCGCGAGGAGCACCTCACCTCGAGGCAGCGCGGTGTCCGCGTTCGCCAGGCCATCACCGCGGCTTAAGTTCGGGGCTGCGGGCTGGGTTTGGAACGGGGGATCTTTTGACTGAGGGCTTGACTTTTCTTCCGGAACGGTGTACGCGAGCATGGCATGTTTTTCGGGCGGGTCAAGGCGACGATTCCAGAGGAAAAATGGAGTCGGTCACGAATACTCAATAAAGAATCATTGAGGGCCATAATGGTGCACGCGGGCCTGCTAGGACACAGGCGCTAAACGAACAGCATTGCTTTGCCTCGATTAGCTGCCGCCGCACGCCGCTTCGATGATAGAGGAAGATATCCGGCGTCTTGGTCAACTTGGTTTCCACCATGTGCTTTGTGAATTGTGCTTGGGTTGAGTCAATCGCTGGTTTTGAAGCCAAGCTGGGAATTCGAATAATCAAGATGTTGGCTCTCGTCGAACAACCGGCGGGATCGGCAGACCATAGCTGCTAAGGGCCTTACGCAGCATCTCGAGAACACGCTACGGCCCAGGGCCATGCATAGACCCAACTCGACGCTATGAACGCATGCATGATCGTCGTAGGTACCAACGCCCCCGCCAGCACCCATCTCACTACCCTGCCATGTCAACATCCTCCCGGCCGTCCCCGCCGCCTCGCTTCCGTTCCTCTAACCTCTTCCTCATCTTGTCTCTCCCCTGCTCAACCCACCGCTCATATGCGCCATCCCCCCCTTCCTTCAGCTTGGCCGCGACGACGCCCTTGAGCACCTCGCCTGCGAAGCCGACAAAATTGTGCCGCCGCAGCGCATTCTCAAACTGCCAGTCGCGCCGCTTGCGCTCCTCCCGCGCCAGCAGCTCCGCGTCGCCGAATTCGCGCGCCCGCTGGCGCTGGTCCCGCACCATGGCCAGCAGGTTGAAGCGGATCTCGGCCGCGTCGTAGCGGGCGATCCGCCGCTGGAGCACGGCCATGACCTGGGCGGGGAAGTCGGCCTGGGCGCAGGCGCCGTGGCTGATGGGCGCCGGCTGCAGGCCGTCGAGCTCGTACAGCGTGCCGTGGACCGGGGTGTAGGCGATGAAGTGGAAGGCGTCCTCGGACTCGGCGTCGGGCTGGCGCGTCGTCTCGTCGACGAAGGGGGACGACTTGGCGAAGCTGTTGTGCACGTCGCGGATCAGCTCCGAGTTGGACAGCGCCTCGCCCCGGTACTCGGGCGGCAGGGCCATGGTGAACTCGCGGAACTCGCCGAGGGCGGGCCCCACGTCGATGTGGGTGTCTGGGTCCGAGTTGGAGTCGGCTGTTTTGTTGAGGAGCACGCTCAGGAGGGCCTGGGTGCCGCAGGCGTTTTGGATGGTTTGCGCGGCGAAGAAGAGGCGCTCCGACGCATCGGGGTCGAAGGTGCCGTCGAGGGGCTTGTCGCCCGCGTGGTAGGGAGCGTCGGTCGGGAACTTGAAGAGGAAGATTACGCCGTAGACGGGGTACAACTGCGCCAGTGCGTCCGGGTCGAGTGAGAGGAGCTCCTCGAATTGGACATCTTTTACGCCGAGATTATCGAGTAGGTAGGTGAAGACTCCCTGAAATTCACACTTGTTAGTTGCGGTGCTCAGTCCATCGCCGACTGTGGCCCGTCACAGGCGAGGCAGCACATACCGCATCGGACTCGACTGCGGTTGGTTGGTCAGCAGGGTAGCTCGTCAAGAAGCTCTGGAGCACAATTGAAGCGGCTTACTGGTATTCCAACCACCACTCATCCTGGTACTTCTGACCGCAATACGGCCGCCCAAGAATAGCTTCGGTGCTCTGTCGTTGAAGTGGATGATCGTGGACTGCTTGGTTTTGGAAGGCGGCTGGTTTAACTCAGTGTGCCGTCAAAAATGTGTCTCCTTTTTTGCAAGCAACGGCGCTGGTTTAGAAACTAAGTAGCCCGATTGCCAGAGTTCAGGAACAGGCCGAATTTCAGTGATGATGCAGTTCAACCGTTGCCTGTGGGCTGATAAGATAAGAGTTCCAGATGAGCTTGAATCCGGGAGCTGGGAGCTGGCAGAGACAGCTGGCAGCAGCTGTGGTACTACGAACATCCCCGAGAACGAGGTTTATAGAAAGAAAATGTTTACATTCTAAGATAGACTAGAGAGTTTGTTGTTAGCCAACCCTTGAACAAATATTTAACTCAGCTTCCTTTATCCCTCCGTCCTCCACTGTATGTAGGGCTGACTCGGAAGTGGATGGGAACGTTTATGATCTCGGAGCTTTGGCTCAGGAGAACAGTCGGGTTCAGATTCCTGTTTCCCTCGCTCGGGGGATGCGCTGACTCGCTGCGTGAAACTGCGTGAAAACCCACCGGCACGCCGCTGCCGGGCGGCGGAGTGAACCAGTTGTCTCCAGTCAAGATCTGGTACTTGGGGGTGGGCGCATGGCCGAATCTAGCGTGGCTGCTTTGGCAATGCAGTGGTTGGTGCTGTGCTCCCTCTGTCCTTGAGACACATTCAGCCCGGTCGGAAATTTCCATGGGCTAGGACATAAAAGTCTGGGCCCCTATTCGTGTGACCGCTGGATGTCTTTCCTGACTTGAGACACTGCGCCGAAGTACATGGCACGGCGCATGGTTGCGGGACGTAGCAAAGATGCCCCTGAGCCAGCGCAGAATCTTTGACTCGGTATTACAAGTCACAACACCCCATGACAGATGGAGAAAATCTGCTGCTCATGGTCCGAGAGTACAACACGGTTCTTCAGCCTCACCAGGTCATCCTTTTTGTGCCTGCATCCTCGGCAACACTAAATGCGTCGTTCCGTCTTGATATGTTCGGGCTGGGTTCATTCAGATGCCTGTAGAGTCACTGCTAGGGAGTGGTCACTGCAATTTTAGGCAACACGTTGGATAAAATGCGACGGGAGGGTGGCTTGAGGGGTTCATTCCGTGATGAAATACTTATCGTGAGAAGTTGCGAACTTGAAGATGATCGGCGGAGGCTCAACGTCAACTCTTGGCAACATGAAGAGTCGGCCAGGGTGGGGCACCCAAGCAGCGCGCATCTTTCTTGGCAGAAACATGGTGGGGTCCCTTCGTGCTTTGGCAACTTTCCTCTGGAGTGAAACAGGCAAACAACTTACCTAACCGAGAACTACCAATTTCAAGATCAACAACGACCAACTATATATTCGACGCCAGTGGCCCTGAAACCTAGTCCGTGCCTATCTTCATCTAAGTCTTTTGTGTCTGTTTGTGGCAGGTCAGGCAACACCCCAGAATCCCACCTTGCAGTCAACCGTGGCAGTGTCTCCTGAAAACCGTGGTGTTGTCAAATATCGCATCTGTAAGGTTGTAAGTTGCTCTCACTATCATATGTGGAGTGCCCCATCTGGTCTGCCCTTTCTTCTCTACGAGCGTGTTTGGGATGTCGAACCGGTTCGGATGGCAGCAAACTGCAGTTTGACGGCCGAGACACCTCGTCAACATCTCTCCAAGGAACACAAAGGATCTCCCTGCAGCTGTCACTTCATTAGGATGGCTGAGTTCTACGTCACCCATGTCCCCCACTTACCTACCCAGCATGGAAGGAATAGAATATTGGAAAGGTTTCTTCTCGACGCGCTTTGCCAAAATGAACGGCAGAAAAAGAAAACACCCACTTTCCTCCCTCGCTTTTTTTTGCCAACGTTTCAGTGCATGTGCGCTCTAAACCTCTTTCTTTCAAATCCTTGGCTAAGACCCCTCGACCGACTTGCAACTCTCAAGAAAATACCACAACCATTACCGGATCGACACCATACCTCCACTCAACAACCGATTATCATGGGACAGTAGCGACACTTGACCAAACAGTTTGGGGTTGACTGGCATGATTCTGGCCACGGATTCATCGGCGAAAGGAGGTCAAGAAAAGAGGCTGATTAGAAGTTGGAGACGATGGAAAACACCAGCACTGCCCATTGGGCCGGCTCAAGTCGCCCCTCGTCCTCATCAGCAGGGCAGCGTCGCGGTTTGAGCTTTCTGGGGAGCATTGGCCGGAAGAAAAGCGCCTACTTCACCACAAACAGCCAGTTACCGCCAACCAAACCCAATACCACTATGGCGGATGGCAGGGCCATATCTGGCCCGTTTCAGATTTCCAGGCCAGTTGTAAGTTTTGCGCCACAGTTCACCGATGAAGCCCCAGCAATACCAGAGAGCAAGTCCTGGGACACTGTGTCTTCCGCCATGGGTGTCAGCGCGGCCGAGGATTTATGCTGGAGAGATTCCCCAGACAGGTCGTCCAAAGGTATGTAATGCCACGTGAAGAAGCAAAAATCCGCGAACCGCTAACGCAGAAGATAGAGTCGACGCTGTCAAGGATGACAGACCTGACCATTCCGCCACTAGAGTACCAAGCTGACAGCTCGGTCACTGATGGAGCATGCGCCGCTACAAAGCTCTCCCACTTAGATGACGCAAGGACATCCATGACATTATATCCATGGGGGGGCAAGAGCACCAATCCAATACCTCCTCAAATCAGAATTGAGTCAGAAGATACAGCTGGCCCCACGACACCACAAATTCCCAAGTTTTCTCTATTTCCATACCCTCAGGCTCCCCCCAGTCACGATGACAAGTCAGTATCCAGGCTGATTGACGAGTGGTACTCGGCCCTGCACGCACCAGCACCACTCCTCCTTTCACCAGGTCTTGACGGGGCAACCCGCCGAGGAAATGCTCTTTTGCCTCCCAACCTTTGCCGGCCACACCCCATGGCCGATTTGCCCACGCGGCCTGCGAAGACGACGGAAGCCACCAAGGCGCTCAGACCCCCGCCAATACGGTTCACTGCCGACGACCCGGATACATGGAGGACACCAGCCGAATGGGCCCGCCCGAGTTCCGCCGCAGTCGGGGACCCTGGCAGCAAGGAGGAGGGGGAAGAGGGGGGGGAGGGCGATGCACAAGACGACAACGGGACACTGGGTTCAATGTCGGATGGGGCCCGGCTGGACGCAATGTCTGTGAACCTCAAGGCAGCGATTCGCTTCTGGGAGAACGATGCCGGGAGCATACGATGCCCATCGCTGGACGACAAGCAGCGGAAGAACAAGGGGACGCCGAAGCGTATTCGACTCGGGACGGTGTCGAGCATGCACTTTAACCTCTTAACGGCATATCTGGGCCACATCAAAGGGATCTACGCGCGATAGTGGAGACGGACGAAGGTTTTAGGAGGGGATAGCAGGGAGGCCGGCCGGCGAGCCCGGGGACTTTTGGGAAACTTCCGGTGGATACCATGGCGTTTTAGACCCTGATGCATACCTACACCCCAGTCGTTCTTGGACAAGATAGACATTCTCAGTCCATGCGACAAGGGACCCCCCTAAGCGAAACAGTTGGAGTCTCGTTTCGAGAAATGCATGATGCCTTGGCGGCCTATTCGTGTCAAGGCCAAGGGCCGTGGAGTTGGACAGGGCTCCGCATCCGCAGATCCGACGGGGGGCAGCCCATCCCCAAATAACAGGGGCGGCGGGAGGGAGAACGGAACCGGTGATGGTTGTCCGTGACGCTGTGCTTGTATTGTATAGGGGTTAGCGGTCCAAGCGATTCCAAGACTCTGTCTCGGTGTCTCCAGCGCAAGGCAAAACTGCCTCAAAGAACGGCCCGAAGCTATTGTCGGTCAAGGGAGTGCGGCGTGTTCTTGCCGCTGACAGCCCGGCCCTTCATTTCTCTGAAGTTTTTAATCTTCGATGCGGACAACTAGCCTCTAAGCAATATTGGCGATATATAGGTGTCTTGAGAATAGAACGTTTTAGACACCACTGGCACCTCAATATACAGGGTTAAACCCGTTGTATGTATCCGTAGGCGGAGGCGAACACCACTCGCTTGGCATTCTTTCTTGATGATTCCCCAACTCCTGACGGGTGAGAATTCGTGCGCAAGGATGGCCGGTCTACGTTCTGCTCCGTGAACAGGTTTCCGGAGTGATCAAGTGGGCCGGAAGAGGTGCAGACAACAGACCATTGGAGAATAGAGACTGAGGGCATGGGATCCCATGGTCACCGGGCACTGTGGCACAGCAATCTATGGATTGCATCGATTCAAGACGATCCTCCTCCGCCCCTCCCCGATGGCCATTGGGTGGCGAGGGGGTTCACGCCCATATCTACTGCGGGTCTGAACAGAGGGTTGGGTTGGATGTTGTCTCGATGTCTCGCTTTTTACGAAACTCTGCCGATCTTTTGTTTTTACTTGTCGCCACCAGCGGTGAACTAGGCGACAGACATCCTGCCAGGATATGGCATGGCATCCGCCCTGGTCGTTCTGATTCGCGGATGATAGTTGTTCGGTCATCAAGAATGCGGTTTCGAACGCGTCTGACTGACGAACTCGTGGCGGGGCGTCTTGGATGAAGTCGGATCCAACCGAGCTTGGCGACTCGGACAGAAACGGTGCACAAGGGACAGACTGGACAATTGGCGGAAACGGTAGACATATGGATACGGTTGGCCGGTTGGCGCATGCCTCGTGAGGTGGGTCCATGTTCCACGTGGATTGGCTCCCCGACCTCGGCCTCGTTGGCCAATTTGCGCCCATGCCGACAACCGAACCGGCCTTTAATATGTAAGTGTCTCGACAAGGGCAGCCAGCGAGTCTACAGCGTCGGATCTCGAGTTTCGAGATCCAGGAACGAAGCTAACATGAAAAGAAACACACAATGGAATGGCCGCCCCGTGTCCTGTCTACCCAGTGTTCTCGAAGGTGTTCGATCGTCCCGAGTGTGCAGATGTACTGGGATCGTAAGCACAGGCGGTTGTTCGTTGCCTGCCAGCCTGCTAAGTCCGACTCGCAGGGGACCCCATCTTCTCCAGGACCAGTTGGCAGGGTCCAGGGGCCTGGTCGGGCCCACCGATGATGGCAGCCGTCCCTTGTGGGCTCCTCCAGTGTGTTGACCCCGCCATTTCTCCACAGTCGGCCGCCCATCTCCTCTCCTCCTTCCACCACGAACCGGTCGAGCCAGATTTCGTATCTGGGCGTTACGGTCGCGACAATCCCGTCGCCCTTCGCCCACACACAGTTTTGCCGCTTACAAGGACTCCCTCCTCGGACCTGGTCGGCATTTCGCTGTTGCTCAAGTGTTCTGGCGGTCCCCATGGACGATCTTGGCTGCAGTGCACTCTCCTTTCCCCCATGCGCACATGTGCAGATGGGCAAACGGAAGAGCATCCCCTGTCTCCCATAGACGGGCATTGCTCCGCTGCCAAGACTTGGTTGGCGTAGTGTAGTACTGTAGTGTACAGTACTCCTGCATTAGTAGGATCTCTCGAACGCTTTCGAGAGATGGACCCCGGTACCCCAGATGTTGCCTGTGCTTCGAGGGAATGACGCCTCGACTCGACTCGACTCGACACGGCTAGCCTCTCTGGGCTCTCTTTCCCGCGTCCTCTCCTCCATCCCAGCCGAGTACTTGTAACCCGCATCCCCCTCGTTGATGCGCGACAAAGTCCCGCTACCTGGGTTGTTTGTAACCAGAACGACCAGCCTTCCATCCTGATACCACAGTTGCGCTCCGGTGGCCATATGGAACACTTCCTCTTGGCGCAAAAACCGACACTGCGACGGCCATCCACTCCTGCGAGCCGGTTGTCTCTCGCGGCCCGCCCGGGCGCGATACGGGGCGATTCCTCCGGCGTCGTCCCCCTCGACTCGGCCGACTCCTTCTCATAAGCCAGCGGACACTTGAGCAGCCTACCCACCAACCAACGCGTTGCGTGACGCTGCGACTTCAAGATGTCCATGATAAACCCCCCCCTGACTCCCCACGAAGAAGATGTATTTAGCATCATCGAACGCACAAACTCGGTCTTCTCGTTCCTGGGATCCGTCGTCGTCATTACCACCTTCTGCCTCTCCAAAGCCTTCCACAAGCCCATCAACCGACTGGTCTTCTACGCCACGTTCGGCAACCTCATGACAAATGTAGCCACGCTGATAGCCCGCTCCTTCGTTGGGGATGGGGCCTCGGCGGGCTGTCAGTTTCAGGCCTTCATAATCCAAATGTACTGCATGCTCCTATCCGTACCGTCAGGCGTTTCGCTGGATTGCTGACACTCGTATCAGGTTCATGCCTGCCGATGCCTTCTGGACTCTGGCCATGGCCTTGAACGTCTACCTCACCTTCTACTTCAAGTTCGATGCCCATCAACTGCGAAAGATGGAAATCCCTTATTTCTTGCTGTGCTATGGCGTTCCGTTCGTCGTCGCCCTGACCTTCATCTTCATCTCGACGCCCGAAAGGGGGAATATGTACGGAGATGCCACGCTGTGGTGCTGGATATCCCCCAACTGGGACATTTATCGCATTGCCACCTTTTACGGGCCAATCTGGTACTTATGCCTGGGGCTCGCCCGCGCGCCCGCGCGCCGAAAGTCGGGAACGCCGAGCTAACGCACACCACAGGGTCGTGATCTTCATCACCTTCTTCATCTACATCCGCGCCGGCCGCGAGATCTACATGAAACACAAGCAGCTACGAGACTTTAGTCTCAGCGCCAGCCGCAACGACCCCGACCCGTTCCCGGCCCTCGAAGACCTGTTCAGCTCCACCAAAACCACCGAGGTCTTCGTCACCACCGAAGCCGCCGACAAGGCGTCGGGCGCCATCGACCTCGCCCCCCTGGAACCCCCCCCGACCCGGCGGCCGTCGTCGCTGTCCGCCCCCAAACCCCCCAAGGCGGCCTACTCGGTAACCATCTCGTCCAACCGCCAACGCGAGTCCCAGGGCGACATCGAGGCGGCCGCCATCCGGCCCGACATCAGCACCGTCGACTCGCAAGCCACCACGGCCGCCAGCACCGCCTCGGCCGCGCGCACGATCCCCGCCGCCACCAACGCCAACAAGCTCCGGCGCCGCGCCGCCTACGAGGCCACCAGCGCGTCGTGGTCCTACACCAAGTGCGCCATCCTCTTCTTCACCGCCATGCTGGTGACGTGGATCCCGTCGAGCGCCAACCGCGTGTACTCGCTCGCCCACGGCGGCCAGGTGTCGCTCACGCTCGAGTACATGTCGGCGTTTGTGCTGCCGCTGCAGGGCTTCTGGAACGCCATCATCTACGTGGTCACGTCGTGGCGCGCGTGCAAGATGCTGTGGGACGACATCTGCATATGGTGGCCGTGCTGCTGCGGCGGCGGCGGCGCCGCGGCGCGACGGAGACGGAGGGGCGGCGGGCCCGGGGCCGGGGGCCTGCCCAGCCCGGGGGACCTGGTGCCGGGCGGGGTGCTCCGGCATCACGTCCACCACGGGCACGGCGGGCCGCTCGGCCACCGCTCGGCCTTCCACATGATGAGCAGCGGGCGGAACGGGACCAAGGTGCGCGACAGCAAGATGTCGGAGACGGAGAGCATGACGGAGCTGGCGTCGAGTCGGCGCGGGTCCAGCGCGGGGCCGGCCACCCCTGCGGATGTGATGGATCACCTCCATCTCCATGACCGCCATCATCATCACCACGATCACCTTCCACATCACCATCATCATGCGGGGAAGGGGGTGGATGGGGGGAGGATATAGCGAATTAGTTAATACAGACACAAACCAAGTCGGCACTAATTTGGGGGCTCATTGCCTCTCCATCATCCCTGTGATTCACTGTGGTCTCTCTTCTTTCTGCGCCATTTCCTACCCTTGGACAACAACAGCAAAGACGAAAGCAGCGGAATAGCCACAGCGCCAACACCCCCCTCATCCACGACAATTGTGTTTGTGTTTACCAAAAGAAGTTTTGCTTTCCCTCGCCGTCGTTGCTTTTGCCACGCCGCCACGCCGTCTGGCTGCATGATGCATATGCGGGGGCGGGGGGGGGGGATCTGATTGATTGGATCTGGAAACGAGCGCGCGGACAGATGGAACTCTTGGAATGGAACGAGCGGAATGGAATGAGAATGACACCCTCAATCGAACAACTGGAGGCCCCAACCTCCCACGGCGTAATTATCCGTCAGCCGATGTAGGGCGCTGCGGACAGACAGAGCCTCTCCCGTGTTGTGCCCCCTCCCCAGGCGCCCCCCCCAGCGGCCTGCATCTCGGGGATTAGTAGGGTATGTATGTACATACATAGGTCCCCCCGCGTTGCGTCGTGCGTGCGGCGTGTCTGGACCTGCTGTGCTGTGCCGTGCGGTCTGGCCCGCCAAGCGCACCCCATGCAGGTGTGGCACCTTCCGAGTGTTGAGACCCATGCTCCATGCAACCGCCTGCCTCGTGGGAGAGTGGATAGCGGGGAAATGAAGCGGATAATGGGCACACCACGCTTGGTTGTTGCGTGTTGGCGGTGATGTGGTGGACGGGCGGAAGGATGGGGGGAAGGATGGGCGGGAGAGAAGGCGAAGGAGGAAGGGAAGGGGGGGGGGGGGGGGGGGAGAAGGTTGGGAACTTCCATGCCTCGATTCGTCTTGGGAACTTCCATGCCTCGATTCGTCTTGAGGACACATGGCGCTTCCCGGCACTCCGGGCTTGTTTTGCCTGTTTTCCCTTTTTAGTTAACCTTTTAGGGCTCTTTCCCATGATGCTGGAGGATTTTGCTTTGTGAGATGCGACAACACGACACGTGGGATGGGTGTTCCAGGGAAAGGGGGAAAGAGCATGGTTGCCACGCGGGCGGCGGGCGGCGGGCGGCGGGCGATGACGCGCTTGGCTCTCCAAGGGGGCCCCAGGGGTGTTTCCTGTTTCTCATGGCCGATTGTCGGCGCAATCTGTCATGGTCTGTCTGCGCTGTATTGGCGGACATTTGGTTCTTGGCCTGCAGCATTGCTTGTTTTCTTGCTCAGTTCATCTCGGCTGGGAGGAATATGTAAAGATGTGCTGTTGGTCCAGCCCGTTGAGAATCGTTCGACGCCGGCGCCGGACTGTCCGCACTCGGCGACCGGCATGTGAGAGCTAGTGTCTATTGTTAGGGCAAAACATCATGGTGCCTCTCATTGGCCATCTCAATGCCGTTTCTTGTTGGATGTCAGATAGTCTGACGATCTCGCCGGTAAGCCAACGTCGTCGCCGACGCGACGTAGATCTGAGGTAGAAGCCGAATCAAGTCCCGGAAAGACGGGGTTGCCATCGGCACTAACTAGCGTGCGTGGTCGCCGAGCCACTCGGTCGATCTGGAACATGAAGGTTCCTGTGCCGGGCAGCAAGATGGTGTGCCGGATCGGGAGTTGATTGCGACGCGGACGAGTCTTGTCCATGGTACGGTAGTGTTGGCCCTGAAGCTCTCACTTTCTTACCCAACCCAGCCAGCCCTAACCCTGTCGTCTCATGGCATGGTGAGTTCCTGGGATAAGCGAACACCAATGAAAGATCTGTTAGTCGTAGTGCTGACGCAGATGCCATCTCTATCAACGTGCACTCCACAGCACTAATCGGCGATATATTCTTTCCTCATTTGTTTTGCGGAGTCGGGTGGGTTGGCGCCATCGCCGAGGAGCGGGGCGATATCTGGGGAAATGGAGTCGACTGTGGCTTGTTTGGTTCGAGTCTCCTCTCACGATGTCACAGAGCACGTCCAGGCGTCTTGGCAAGCTTGCCGCAAGCTCGTAGCTGGCCCTGCCTTGGCTTTGGGTCCGTTTTCCCACCGTTTCTGCGCTGTGCGACACCGCGCGTGTCTGGAAAACGCCACGGAAAATCCCCCGACTAACAACTAGGCCACTGCACACCACCTTGACCCTCGCCGTCTCTCAACACTATACATTTACACCAGAGTCTGGTACCGGTTCGCGAAACCATTGTAGGGGAACAAGTGGACCTAACCGACCTTTCAGACCCGTCGGTTGGTGATGGTAGCCGTCTTCCCTTCGAGGACATCACACTCTTGTTCGCTTCTCTTGTGAAACCACATGCACTGCAATTTGAGTTGAAAAATCCCGTCCTCTAGCATCCGGGACACAGCTGTGCCGAGCATTTCAACATTGAGGGTCCCAGCCCTGGTTCAGGCCAGCCCTGGCTCAGGAACATCACACACAGCATGATGAAGAACACAAGATAATGATATTCCAACTCTGCCTCCCAACGCTACTCCCTATCCATCTCCCCACCCCCCCTTCCAACAACAACAACACCCCCCCACGAACCCTCCTCACTCACCCCCAACCCCCAACCCCCCCACCCCCCCCTCCGCGCCCTCCACCACCCCGCCCTTCTCCCCAACCCCCTCCACAAACGCATACCCCACCCTCAGATTCTCCACCCCGCTCAGCGCGCGGCCCACCAGGGCCTCGCCGCGCAGGCTGACCAGCCGGCGCAGCGCCGCCACCAGGAACCCGCCGACCGCCTCGACGGGCCACGCGTCCGGCACGGCGGCCAGCACGTCGAGCACGTCGAACCAGGCGCCGAAGCGCTCGAGCAGCGCGCCCGTCTGCGCCACGCGCGCCGCGGCGTCGGGGATGGACAGGAACTCGCCGAGCAGGGCGCGGAACAGGGCCGTCTGCTCGTCGGGTGTGGGAGCGGCCGGGGTGGGGGGTTCTGCGTCGGCGGGGTGGCGGCGGCGGCGGCGGTGCGCGGCGGCGGGCGAGAGGGCGGCGGCGCCGCGCAGGCAGTACGAGACGGCCGTGTCGTAGTCGCCGAGGCGGTGGACGAGGAGGTGCAGGGTGGGGGGGTGGTTGCCGGAGCGGCCGGCGAGGATGATGGCTTCGGGCACGAGGAGCTGCTGGTGCTGGGGTTCGTGCTGGGCTAGCGCGTCGATGCGCGCGCCGATGGCCGCCGCGTCGTAGTCGTGGCCGCCGCCGAGGAGTTGGAGCAGGCGCAGGCGGCCCTGCCAGACCTCGTCGGTGGCCGGCGCGTTGTCGGCGAGGAAGCGGAGGTAGGTTGGTTTCGGCGGTTCGAGCGCCCGGTACGTGTCGTATGAGGCGGCGAAGTTGTCGCGGGACGGCGGCGAGGTCTGGAGGTCGGTGATGACGATGTCGAGGTAGTAGGTGATGAGCTCGTTGACGTAGGCCGTGTTGTTCTTGCCAAAGACGAGGTGCTCGAGGTAGTATTTCACCGCGCCGGGCGCCTCCGCGCGAAGGAGAGCGACGACCTGCGTGTGCTCAAATCGGGGGGCCTTGCCCCTTTCATCGGCGAAGACTTGGACACCGAGCTTGGGGTTGCGGCTGGCGAGCCACACGCCGTACTCTTGCACAAGCGCCTGGTTGCTGATGTTGGAGAGGTAGCTTCTGACACGCTGCTCGCCGTCGCCCAGCTCGCCACCGTGGTCGTCCTCGCCCTCGACGATGCGTCTCCATGTCCCGAGCACGTCCGCGGCCATCTTCCTGTGCTGGTATAGCCGGCTGAGGACGAAGAGGCGGCGGTATGTTTCGAGGAGTTCCACCGCCCTGTCGAAGCAGTCGACCCCATGGTCGACGAGATCGTACAGCTCCTTCCGGACCGAACCCGCCTGGCCTGCCGTTCCGACCGTGGCGTCCTGGTCGAGTTCTAGAAGAACTAGTAGCAGGGACGCGTCAACGGTCCGGAATACCTCGTCCGGTATACTGCCAAACCCCTTTTTCTTCCTCCACGCCGTGAGAAAGCGTCTGAGAAACTGGAGGACATTCGGGGCCAAAGAGCGGATTGTGGGCACGGCCACGCCCTCCGGCTCGCCCGAGATGTAGCTCTCGAGAATGGCTTTGATCCCGCCATAGATCCAGATACCCTTTTCGTTCAGGACGAGTTCGTTGCGAAGGGCAGGGACGAGAGACAGGACAACTCGGGCATCCAAGTCCCCGCCAAGGAGGTTTGCCTCCATTGCTTGCGTCTCCGCATCGGCGAACGGCGGCTGGGGCGAGCCCAGAAAGGTTGACAGAAGCATGACGCTCGCCCTCTGCCTGACATAGCCCAGTGTCATGAACTCGAGCTCTGTCGTCGCATCCCGGTCCTTGATTGTGTCCAGGAGGGAAAGCAGCTGTCGTCTCGTTCCCATTTGGTCGGCGCTCGTTTGTTGATGCTGCGAGGCGGCCGCCTCAAGCACAGAATCTAGCTGTAAGAGGAACGGGTTCCGCACTGCCCACCATATGCTGGACTCGGCCCAGACGGCCAGGCGTGAAGATGTCTTCGCCAGCCGTCGCACGAACTCCTCTCCTTCTTGGTTTCTTGTTGCCTCCCAATCCAGTGGCAGTGCCTCGTCGTCTGATTCGGGATCGCTATCAAACAGCTCCTTTTCCTGTGAGAGCCGCTGGAGAGACAGCGCGGTACGCGAGTCGTTGCTTTGTATGGACATGGTTGGGGTGTCTGGCTGCCTCTTGAGGGGAGCGAACCGCCTTTGGCAAAGCCGGTCGACGACGTCCTCAAACAGCATCTCTTCGCTCTGCAGCAATGACCGGATGCCAATGGGGGTGCTGGGTGTCGTCGCTGTAGAGTCCTTGCCCCCAATTTCCAGCCACCACTTCTCGGGCTCGTCCTCGCCCACGTTCACATCGAAGCGCTGTATTTCGAGGCCATGGTGCAAGCCGTCCTCAAATTCTTTGGTCATGGATGCAAGGACATATCCTTCCTCCTCGGCACCCAGAGACGGCTGCGATAATGAGAGGTCGCCTGACCCCCCGTCAACCACGATTTCGCGGGGGTACCGGTCGAACTCGAGAGTAGGACGCGTTGGGTCTCCATCAAGGTTCACAAACATGCCAATGCCTGGCTCAAGGGGCCCGGTCCCCGTGACAAGGAGAAACTCTTCTGCCGTGGGGGACACGATATGCGGCTTTAAAAGGACTGCAGGCTTAGGCGACGACGTCGTTCGGACTGGAGGTGTCGCTGTCCGGGCAGGGGGGGTAGCGGCGGCAGCCTGAACTGTCAATAGCCCTCCATGCTCCTGCGGCGGGGCGGGCAGGGGCTTGTCTGCGGGCCCGGGACTCCGCGACGTCGGAGGTGTATCGGAGTCTTGGAAAACAGGGTCGTCCTGCTCCCCCGTTCGTCTGTCGTGTCTCCGTATGCCCGAGATGAAATCACCCAGACTCGTGCTTCTGGAATGGCCGTGAGGATTAGCTGGCGCACGCGCCGTCGCCGAGGAGGCACTCCTGGAGAGCCCGCCGTCTGGGGTCCCGGCGACGTCCTGGGCCTGGCCGAAGCTACGGCCCGACTGCGAGTTGTCGAGAGACGAAATGGTCATCAGCGGGATCTTTAGCTGGCGATCAACGTCCAGCAAGGAGTAGTTCCTCGCATCGGCCACACATGCGATCGAGTCCCGGCGCACCGACAGCGTGCTTCCGGCGAAGTCGATTTTCTGGACGCCAGGTCAGACCAGTACCATGACGAAGGGGGGAAATTCGCGGCATACCCTAAGAACACGGGCGTCTTCTTCACCTATCCTGACCACCTGTATACGGCGGTTCAACGACAAGAGGATCGTGACGCCGGCCGACCGATCCGTGCCACCATCGCCGAGGCTCTCGTTCAAGTCCACCCCTCCGATCCAGCTGCAGTTCCTGACCTGAGTCGCGCCAAACACAGGACTCAGCTCGGGCAGCGAGTAGAAGGTGACGGTCCAGTTGCATAGAACACAGGCCTTGCCGACACGGGGCAGCAGGAGGATCTGCTGCACGCCGGGGCGCGAGCCATTGGGGGTGCCTGCAGCCTCGGAGTATACGGGGGGCAGACGCGAGGCGAGGATGAATGTCGGGGGGCCGCCGGGGTCGCTCGGATCCGGAGGGATGCGGAAGAAATGGAGGAGCTCGGAGGCACTGGTGCCGACGTAGAGGTTGCCATCTGGGGAGCCGTGGTCAGCACACGCTCTGTCCAACACGGGACCGTTTCCAAGATGCGTATACCAAAATACTCGACGCAGTTTATCTTGACATCCTCATCGCTGCCGTCGGCAGACAGGGGGACGCTGTGCAGCAGCGGGCGCAAAGCATACGGGCCGGCGCCGGAGAGTGCTGCTGCGGCTGCCGCTGCGGCCTTGTGCTGCTTCCTCGGAGGGTCGGATGCCATTGCACATCCCGAACCATTGTCCCGGGCCGATTATGCAGGGCTGTTGGATCGTGTGGAATATGGGGCACGGCGCGGTTTGCGACCAGCAGGACGGCGTCGGAGTCAAGTTGTTGGCGGCTTGTGGGCAGCGGCAAGCCATGGACCGGGCATGGTGCCATGCCTCGCTGGGAAGCTCCGAGGCGCTGGACGCAGGAGCACCGCTGCTGTGAGACCCCTGCATTGGAGCTCCGCTCAGGTGTGACACAGCCCCGCCCAGCCAACCACAGCGCGACCTGGGGCTGTCTTGGCAGCTTCCACGGGCGCCCTCGCCAACCGAAACACCCAACAACAACCCGACATCATCAACGTTGATGTTGCCCACACCGCAACGCTGGGCCGGCCGTCTCCGGTAACGTACAGAACGACCGCCTGACCAGTTACGAGACAATGGCCGAGGCGCACGACACCGACGCGCTGGGCGCACGGGCACCAGCCGCGCCAACACCAACACCAACACCCGCACCCGCACCCGCACCCGCACACACGACACCCGGCTCTGTCAACAAGTTCCAAAGCGCCATCTCGCAATGGAGGGGTACGCCGCGCCGCATGGTAGCTAGTGTCACGGCATGCATCTAACCCGTCCGCGCTCTAGGCCTCGACTTTACAACCCTCGTCTCCAACCTCGACAACACGGCATCCGAGATCGTCGCCTACCAACGAGATTCGACAGTGCAGCGGAAGGATCTGGCGCAAAAGACCAAAGACTTCAGAAAGCTAGACGATGCGAGCAAGCTTGCCGAGATCAAGGGCCTGCTCAAGGGTATGTCCCGGGATGTGGCCGTCGCGGCGGGCTGGAGCTGACCTGGGACACAGCCTATCAAACCTTCATCGACCTGCTGACGAACCATTCCAAGTCGGTCAACTCGACATTTCTCCATACCTACACAGCCCTCTCCGAAGCTCCAGACCCGTACCCATTACTCGAGGCGTCGGTTGATTCCATGCTCGTCGCCGAGGACACGCTCCCGAAGCTTAGCAACGAGAATCAGCATCTGCAGGGCGCCGTCTCCCAACTGACCAGCCATCTGGAAGACACAGAGTCCCGGCTGCAGACAGAATGCGACGCGAGAAAGAAGCTGGAGGAGACGCTTGAGGGCAGGGTCGAGGAGGTCGAGGAATCATGGACCGCCGTCTTGGGGGAGAAACAAGACAACTGGTCAGCCAAGGAGAGGGCGCTAGAGGACAAGATCGAGAACCAGGACCGCCTGCTCAACGATATCAAGGCCAGCTATGAGGTCAACCAGCGGCTGGGCAAGTCCGACGACGACGAGAGCCAGCGAGGACAGGTCACGAGTGCCGAGCTGGAGATGGTCAACTCGGACCTGGAACGCACCAGCGCAAGGCTCGCAGAAGTGGAGGCCCGCAACGAGCAGCTGCGCCTGGATCTGGCCCAGGCCAAGTCGCAAGTCCCGGTCCAATCATCGGCGGCCTTGGAGGACGACCCCGGCTACATGCGGGTGAGGTCGGAGAACTCATCTCTGATCCGGAAGCTCGATGCGACGAGGGTGGAAAAGGAGGGCCTGAAGAGAGACCTGGACGCGAAGCTCCGCGGGCTTGAACGAGAGGCTGGGCTGCTAAAGGAGGAGAGGGACAGCCTCAAAGCGAAGGTGCAGAAGTGGGGTGACTACGATGATGTCAAGCAGGAGCTCGAGGTCCTCAAGAGCATTGAGTTCTCGACAGGGGATGACGACGAGACGCGGGACGTTGCCGACGACCAGAGCGGCGCCGCGGCAACAGGCAAGGGCGAGACTCTCGAACAGCTGCTCCTCGCCCGCAATAAAAGGCTGGGCGACGAACTCACCATTCTGCGCATGTCGCACCAGGATCTGCAGAGCAGGCTACAGGCTCTGCAGGATGAGCTCTCGCGGACAAACGCCGAGCTGGTAAAGTCACAGGGGCTCAACGACAAGCTCGAAAACGAGCTCTCTACCATCCAAGCCGAGGCGCCCAACGCCTTTCCCTCGGGCGCCTCCGTCGCGGGCACCTACGTAAGCCGCTACACGCCGTCCATCGCCCAAGGCCGTCGCGGCGGCGGCCGGACCTCCCCAACCTCATCCATCATCAGCGGCTTCGGCCCGCGCGACCTGTCGGACGACAGGCCGATGGGCGGGAGCTCGGGCATCCTGCCCATGATCACGGCGCAGCGCGACCGCTTCAAGAAGCGCAACGCGCAGCTGGAGCAGGAGCTCTCGGAGTCGCACCGCGCCGTCTCCCAGCTGCGGCAGGAGATCGCCGCCCTCCAGCGCGACAACCTCAACCTCTACGAAAAGACGCGCTACGTCTCCACCTTCAACCGCGCCTCGGGCACCTCCTCCTCGGCCGCCTACGGAGGCAGCACCACCACCACCAACCCCAACCCCGCCGCCATCCCCATCTCCTCCCCGTCCCCAACCAGCTTCACCACCAACAACAACAACAACAACAACAGCGGCAACGGCACCGCCCTCGACAGGTACCGCCGCGCCTACGAGTCCAACCTCTCCCCCTTCGCCGCCTTCCGTGGCCGCGAGTCGGCCCGCGCCTACAAGCGCATGAGCCTGCCCGAGCGCGTCGTCTACTCGGTCGCGCGCATGGTGCTCGCCAGCCGCGCGAGCAGGAACCTGTTTGCCCTGTACTGCGTCGCGCTGCACCTGCTGGTGCTGTGCTCGCTGTGGGGGATGCTGGGCGCCGCGGATCCGGGGCCGCGTGCTGCTGCTGCGGCGGCGGCGGCGGCGGCTGTTGCTGCGGGGGGTGGGCCGGAGGCGGGGCCGCTCGCGGGGTCGGGTGGTGGGTGGGAGGCGGGTGAGTGAGTTGGGTGGGGGTGGTGGTGGTGGTGATTGTGGTGGTGGTGGTAGTAGTGCTGTGCGAGTATTGTGTCGTCGTCTATGGGGGACGACAGGAACAGTGTGTCTCCCGACGCGTGTGGTGCGCTCTCTGTTGTATTTGTGTGTATGTATGACCTTGGGGCCTGTCTGAGTGGTCAGGCGGCCGGGCGCGCGGTGCTGTAATCTTGGGAAGCACGGCGGCTGAGAAGACGCGGCCAGCCGTCTCGGCGGGCGGCGGCGGAGATGGGCCGCGGGGTCAGGTCCTTTGTCTCTTGCTGTGTCGTGGGCGGTGGCTGTTTTTGGAAGGGACGGTGCGGCAAATCGCTTGGTTGTTTCGGTGTATTATACCTGGTCCAGTCTATTGACAGTCTTGGTGACCCTGTGGCACTACGAATGGTTCTGTATATGGACTGTGTTCTGTAGGAGTTTTCCGCACGGGAGGCATGGAGAGTATGGAGAGCAAGACGCCCTAGATATAGCGTGTTTTGAATACAGGCCGTAGCGCGGTTTCAGTCCGGTCCAAACAATTACACAAGCGTCACCGCAGCACCTCAAAACCAGAAAGAAATAGCTTCACCGGTGTTTCCGTGCCGAGCAGCCGCAGAGAACGTCTGTCAATCAAGCATGCTCTCCCACGCGCCCGTACACACACACACACACACACACACACACACACACACACACACACGGGGGGCAAATCCACCGAGCAGAAGGAAGTATGTAGGTAGGTACGGAGTATGCACGACGAGGCCGCGGCGGCTGGCCAGCGCCTAGGGCTGTTCCGTGGGACCTAGCTGGTTGGCTGGTCGGGTTGGCCGCATGGGAGCGGGAGGAATCGACCAGGCATCGGCCGGTCGTCGCTGAACCAACGGACGTAGGTTGCCAAGAGGCCAAGCTTTTGTCCGTCCGCGGCTAGGGACCGTCGCTAACGGCCGATGCTGGTACGGATACACGTAGTGGATTATTCCGCGAAGAGCTGCGTTGAGAGTTGGCATGATCAAGATGCGGCGGGTTGGGCTGGCGGGAGGGTGTCAGTTGTAAGGGAAGACAGGACCCTGAGAAGTCTTGGCAAGCGAAAAAAGGGAGTGGGAGGATCAACAACAGCATGCGTGAGAGAATCTACAAAAAGAGGCAAGTGTTGGGCTTTCTGGGGGAAGCGTATATATGTACGGAAAGCCGATATCCGGATATTAATTCCTATAGATGATTTGAACTTAAGAAAGACGGCGCTGCAAACAATCTGGTTCTTGATTAACACCACCACCAAACAAAATCCCTTGGCAAACACGAAGGTGGCTCGTTATTGGACCGCCATGGCTGGCGGCTAAGTGCGGGCCGGCGCGTTCTGGGCGGAACGTCTGGCGCTTGACGGGGATCGCCCAACCCCTCCAGTCGGCGGCTACAGCCAATTACAGGGCCCTCTTCCCGCCGCTGTCAAGGGCACATAATAAATAATAACCTCCGGCGGCTGCTCGCCAGACTAGCGACGCTGTGCATTCGGTGAGTGGTGCGCCATGGCCCGTGCCGCCGTGTCCACGGCCTTCTATAATAGCAGCCCGCCAACCTCGAGGGGGGGCCATGGGGATTCATCTTCCATCATATCCATATATACCATTTGGTCGAACCTCAAGACAGACCCCCCACGGATCGGCCGCTTCTTTTCCTTTTTCTCCCGTGTCGTCTTCTTTCCTTTCGTCTCTGTGCTTGCCTCTCTGCTCTTGGGTCTGGGTTTCATTGCTGGTTTCTTGATATCCGTTTACGAGTCCACGATCAACACAACTCCTATCCGCAACTCAACTCTCACACACACACACATACACAACTCACAACAATGCACGCCTCACTGCTCCTAGTGTCGGCACTCGCCGCGTCCGTCTGGGCAGCTCCTACCTATCCTCAAGTCGACGCCGACGCAGCCATCCCCGACAACATCCGCGCCATCTCCGAGTATTTCAACCTGCTCGCCAGCAAGGTCCAAGACAGCCGGATACTGTCGACGCCCCCGACCTGCGACCTCTCCCAAGTTTCTCTCCCCGCAGGTATGCCGCCCCCATTCATCTCCCCCCTCCCCCAAACAACGAACACACCGAAAACTAACCCAACCCCCGCACCCCCAGCCGCCGCCGGCCTCCCCCCACCCTCAGCAGGCCTGACCCTCAAACACATCGCCATCGGCCGGGGCACGCAAAACTACACATGCGACCCCCGCAACTCCACAGCCGCACCCGTCCCGACAGGCGCCGTGGCAACGCTCTTCAACGCCTCATGCGTCGCCGCCACGAGCCCCGCCCTGGCCTCCGTCCTGGGCCGCGCCGCGCTGCACTTCAGCCTGCCGCAGAGCGCGTCCGCGCGGGCGCTGAGCCCGTCGAACCTCGCCGTCAGCGGCCGCCACTACTTCACGGGCGACGGCGTGCCCTTCTTCGACCTCGACGTCGCGCCGCAGCGGCCGCTGGGCGCGATCCCCTGCGGCAAGGCCGGCGCGATGGCCGCGCCGGCCACCGCGGGCCGCGGCCTCGGCGGCGAGAGCGCCGTGCCGTGGCTGAAGCTGACGGCGAAGCCCGGCGCCACGGGCGGCCTGCAGGAGGTGTACCGGGTGGAGACCGTCGGCGGCAGCGCGCCGGCGACGTGTAGCGGGATGCCGGCGGGGTTTGAGGTGCAGTATGTTACACAGTGAGTGGGCCTTTCTTTACCTGTGAGGGGGGGGGGGAAGAGTGAGAGTGAGGACGTGCTGACGGGTGATAGGTACTGGTTCTATGCCAAGTAAATCGGGTTGTGCGCGTGGTGGGGTTGATTGTATCGTACTTCGCTCGTAACTGGAGCAGCGTTGTGTCGCGGAGCGCATACCCGTTGCATTCGAGTTGCGGGCGTTTATTGGCGCTTGGGGTTGTTTTCTGGGGCTGGGATCGCCTTCTGGATTTGAAGGTATTGATTGGGTTTGCCTGGAGCAAAGAATATGCGCAATAGCTCGACAGTTGTTATAATGCCTGAATTGTGCGTGCATATTTTCGGGACATCATCCGCCTGGAGAGTCCGTTTCAACTCGCTGTTTTCTCAGGGTTAAATGCTCGCCATGACAAGGATATCACGTGGTGCAAAGTCCTTGCTCGATCGAGTCTGGAGACATGAGATGAGAATAAAACCCTACTGTTTTCGTCGGGTGTTTTAATGTGCAGAGTCTGATCTTCTCTTCGAGCCGTGGTTGGTCCACGACAAATTAGGCCGCCAGGTACCATGAAACACGGAAACAGGCAACCCTCGGTCGCATTTCTGTCATCGCTGCTGTTTCGGCACCCGAATTCACCATCGCGAATTCCCCTGTCGGTACCTCCTTCTTACAGCACAAGTCCGAGACTATTGCTTTCCGGTCACAAACCACCCCGAGAGCAGCCTTGCAGCCGTTTGGGTGCTCCGACGACCGGCCGCAATCCGCAATCTAGCCGGACATTGTTGTCGCAGCACTTTGGGCCGCAAACCCACCGAGAGGGTATGCTTGCGAAATACCCGGTTGGCAAGGTCCATCGGCCGCTAATCATACCAGCTGTGTGTTTAAAATCCCAGCCAGGCAAAGGGTTGTCTAGGGGCTGCAATCCGTTTCAGCAGTTCGAGCAAGCGTTGGGCTCGCCTGAGGGAGCCTTGCCGCCCATCAAGCCGGCGGAGATGGACCAGAATCAATCATGGAGGAATTGGCCTCCCCCGCCACAAGGGGAATACCCACGATCAATGTCGAGTTCTATGAATCCTTTCGGCATGCAGTTTGGCCTGCCCTACGACTTTAACCCGGCCTGGGGCCAACCTGCCTCCCAGACCCCCTTCTCTCCACCCAGTCAACAAGCCTTGCCGGCGGAGAACGGTCGGGCCCAGGCCCAGGCCCAGGCCCAAGGCCAAGGCCAAGGAGGATATCAGATGCCCTCGCAGAAAAAGAGACGGCAAAGGCGACGGGCGTCCCCGTCAAGGGGCGCCGAAGACCAGGGCCAGCCACGACAGCGTGGTGGTCCCGGCCCAACCTGGCGGTTCGAGGGACAAAACGGACAAGAACAAGGACAAGGGCAGTCCTTCCCCTATCCCATGGGTAACGCAGCCCCTGGCCCCTTTGCCGCCAGCAGGCCTTTCTATCAAAACAATGCCTTTGGCACACCGGTGGGCAATAATGCGGGCGCCTATACCAACAACCGCGGACCCGTCGACCCGAACACAAACCCCAGGCGGAGAGAACAACCGCCGAGCAACAACACCCCGCGCGCGAACAACCGCCGTCGCTCTCCCGCCGCCCGACAGGAGCCCCCCCGACAAGACGCCATCTCAGCCCCCTCCGCCGCCTCGGGCGGCGTGCCCTCCCCGACCGCAGCCTACCTGATGCGGGCGTCCTTCCTCCCGCTCACGGCGCCCGCCGCGCGGCCCATCCTCGTGGTGATCGACCTGAACGGCACGCTGCTGCACCGGCCCAGCCGGCGCAGCCCCTCCAAGTTCGTCGAGCGGCCACTCGCGCGGGCCTTCCTCAAGGCGTGCATCGACCAGCACCACGTCGTGCTGTGGTCGTCGGCGCGGCCCGACAACGTGGCGCGCATGAGCGCGCAGCTGCTGCCGCCGCAGTACCTGGCGCGCGTCGTCGCCGTCTGGGGCCGCGACCGCTTCGGCCTGACCCCCGACGACTACGCGCGGCGCACGCAGTGCTACAAGCGCCTGACGCGCCTGTGGGCCGATCCCGTCGTGGCCGCCTCGCACCCGCAGGCAGCCGGCGCCGACAAGACCCGACACGGAGATGGCAGCGCCGCGGGGTGGAACCAGGGCAACACGGTGCTGATCGACGACAGCGCGGAAAAGGCGCGCAGCGAGCCGCACAACGCCATCACGCTGCCCGAGTTTGCGGGCGATGTGAATGAGCAGCCGCAGGTGCTGCGGCGGGTCCAGGAGTACCTCGACAAGCTGAGCTGGCAGCTAGATATCAGCACCTACATACGGACCCAGCCCTTCACGATTGAAGACGGGGAGTCGTAAGCGGCGCGCCAGTTGGTTTCCGGGAATGAGATGAGGGTGTACGGAGCGAAGCTCAAACAAGTGTCTTTAGTTGCTATTCGCTTTTCCGATGCACCTTGACCGCCAGCCAGAACATGACAGATAGAGCTTTGATACCCACTGGGCGTTATGAGCGAGGAATGAGCAGATTTCAAACGGGACTTCATACTGCATGTCATAATCGGGGGTCTCATTCAGCAGGCTCCGCAGACGCGGTTGCTAGTGTCTATTTCGTCGACTCGCGTCATGCTCGACTTGACCATCGGTGATGTCAAAGCACATGAACTGCCAGCGGGCTCAGATACCCGTCCCGTAATGCCCCGCCCAATTCCGTTCATCAGTCATATCCCATAGTCTAGCACACCGCCACTGCTGGCCCATCATGCGCTTGATTTTTTGATTTATTTGAAGACCTTGCCAGAGGCATGGGGGTACTCCTTGCCGTTGGCGACGAGGGGCCTGTCCCACGACCAGTGGAGCTCGACAAGCTCTCTGTCCTCGGGCTTGGTGGGGTCAAGCTTGATGAACTCGTAGCTCTCATAGTCGGGAGCGACGTCAAAGACGGGCTCGAAGTCATCACCACGGATGACAAAGGCACCCTCGATGATGGAGTCATTGGCGGTGCCGTACACAGAGGCACAGCCGAAGAGGTACTTGCGCGAGGCCTCCAGACGGGCGTTCAAGCCACCGATGAGGTTGCTCGACATGAAAGTCATGGTGAGCTCATCGTTGTACCTGTAGACAGCCTTCCAGATCGAGTACTCGGTGAAGGGCACGTTCTCCCAGAACCACTTGAGGGCATCCGGGGTCTCCTTGTTGGAGTACTGGCGCTTCCACTCGTCCAGGGGGAACGAGGCCCGGGGGAGAGCCTCAAGGGGGTGCTTGGGCCTCGGCGCCTCCTCCGCAGGGGCAGCGGCGGGGGCAGCAGCAACCGGCTTGGGGGCGGCCTCCTTCTTGGGCTGCTCAACCTTCTTGGGGGCAACGTTGGTCAACTTGGGGGCATCGAGGAGAGAGAACTTGGTGGCGACAGCCGAGTAGATGGGCTGGTTGGAGACCGTCTCAAACCAACGCGAGGTGTTGGGGTTCTGCTGGCGCCACTGCTTGCCGAAGAAGTACTCGAAGCCGCGAGAGATGAGGCCGGCGCCAAAGATGTCAGCGAGGGTGATGCGCTCGCCGACAAGGAAGGTGTTGTCGCGCAGGTGAGCCTCGATGACCGAGACAACCTGGGCAGTGGCCTTCTCGGCGTCATCGACGGCCTTCTTGTTGTAGGGGGCCTTGTCCAGGAGGGGGCTGAACCAAGCGCCGAGCTTGGGCAGCACCTCGCTGTTGAAGAACGACATCCACCTCAGGATAGACGCATAGCTACAAATATGGTCAGCGATGGTGGATTTGAGCAGGCGGGACGGATCAGCTTACTCCTGCTTGGTCTTGCCGAGGAGGGTGGTCTTCTCGTTCTGGGAGGCGACTGCGATGGTTGTTAGCTACACGCCCGATAAGCACGTATGGAATAACAATCCAAATAGAAAGAAAAAACAAGCAGTCAGAAGTTAGAACCATGGTCAACACTGTATTTCAGATAGGGATAACTGTTTGAAATGTCTCGGTCATCATTGCGAGGGCGGGCGGCCAAGAGGGCCATGCAAAATGCGAAGTGCGGGGCAAAAAACACGGGGACGCATCATGTATTGTTCAACGTACCATAGATGGCAATGGCAATGGACTCGGTGAGGACATAACCGTCGGCGCCAACAAAGGTCGGGACCTTCTTGAGGGGGTTGGCGTTCAGGAGCTCCTGGGGAGGGTTGGCGAGGTCGGTCTCAACCTCCTCGAGGTCGAGGTTGTTGGCCTTCGCGACGGCGCGGATGGCCGTCGAGCGGGGGTTGCCCTTAAGTCGCAGCACGTTAGCAACAAGGCGCATATGACAGATGCTAGCCAAAATGTGGCATCTGGCATCTGCAGGCACGTCACGCAACATACCGCATAGGTGTAGAGCTTGCCGAACGCCATCTTTTCTTGCGATACAGAAATGAAGCTGATAGTCGAGAGGGGGAAGTCAGGCAAAGAAAGCTGTCGACGGGCGAAAAGGTGATTCACAGAAAATTTATGTGGCGGGGTAATTGCTTGCTGGTGGGGGCATTGCCTGGGGGGGGAGTCGGGGCCGGGGGACAAAGCTAATCTCGTTCTGAGTGGTGGCCTGTTAGGCCTTGCGTCGGACCGCAATCCGGCTCGAGCTTCCAGACTGGAAAAATTCCCAGAGATTGTTCCGTTGAGCGAAAACGCTCCAGCCGGCCAACGAATCTCCTAGCGCGACCGGCGAGAATGACGGGAGACGCCCACACGGCATAATGGCATCTTCAAAACAAGGGCTGAGTTCCGCCCTTCGGGGCGTCTCTCGGACCCTCTCAGGCAAACAATGGCAACCGCTCGAACAGCAATTCCAGTCGCTCCGACTGAGCCCGTCGCTTGCTCAGGGTGTGCGATGCATGTCCACCGAACCCACCGAACCCGCCTTCACCGACAGTCTCCCCCCCATCAGCGCGGCCGAGATTGACACGAAAAGTCTCTCTAAGCGCCTCCGGCTTGCTGAGCATGCTCGCGCGCTGCCCGTATCGCCATCCTATTTCTCGCGTACGCCAAGCTTCAACGACCGCTACCTCGCCCTCGAGAAACTGATGAAGTCATATGGAAATCTTCCCGTGGTCCCCGCCGCCGATGCCGAGCGGGTCGCCTGGAAGACCCTGTCCGATCTCCGATTGTCCATCGGCGAGCCCGTCAAGGCGACTGACTACGTCAAGTGTCTCGCAGTTGTCAAGAGACTGCATCAGATTCACCCGGAGCTCAAGCCGACGGCGATCGACCATGCGCTCGGGGATTTCAAGCGTGAAGTGCAGGCCTTCCTCAACACGCCCAATCCGATACCCATTGACAAGCTTGGGCGAGCTCTCGGCGTCGGCAGGAGAAAGACCTCAACCGCCCGTGCTTTCGTTGTCGAGGGCGAAGGCAAGGTGCTGGTCAACGGCAAGAGTCTGGCAGATTATTTTGGCCGGGTTCACGACAGAGAGAGCGCCGTGTGGGCTCTGCATGCCGCCGGCCGGTTGGACAAGTACAACGTCTGGGCGCGCGTTGAGGGCGGTGGCACGACTGGGCAGGCGGAAGCCCTCACTTTGGCCATCGCAAAGGCCCTTCTGGCCCACGAACCGGCGCTGAAGCCCGCACTGAGGAGAGGTACGTGGCACGTGGTCGTGACTGGCTATCGAATGTATGAGAGGGTTGCTGACATCGCTCTCTCTAGCCGGCACCGTCACCCGCGACCCGAGAAGAGTGGAGAGGAAGAAGCATGGCAAGGTGAAGGCGAGAAAGGCACCTGCATGGGTCAAGAGATAGTTCAGACCGGGCTGCTCGGTGACCGGTTTTGGGCTTTCTATGGACGCCCAGCCCCTGGGGTGCTTACGCGCCGTGTACATTCCCCCTGTGAGCCTTTTTCTGTATCAACTGCACCACCAATAACTGTACAATACAAGGCGTCGGCATTTCCAGATCTGCGATTGAGCTGCTGTCGAGTTGTTAGCTTCACCCGAGACTGGATTTCAGGTGTGTGTGAGAGCGGCCTGAACGTCCCGGCGCCAATTGCTGGGAAGGTGTCGCCGAATCGAGTCGAGCAGTTTGCAGGCCCCCGTCGCAAACTGGCCTTGGAGTTTACGGATAGAAGGAGAAACAGGACAGAGGCGCCATTGAATCGGTGTTCACGCCGCCGTGATGGTTATCGTTGTTGCTCGGCTTCCATGCCGCGCCCGCTGCGAGGGCTGCTCCATGACAGCGTTGAACATCAAGACTGCCACGGCGGGCGACGCAAACACCGGCGGGGAGTACTAGCAAGGCATGCTCGCATGTTGGTCTTCGCGGTAGGCAGCCGGTCTGCCATAGAAACACCCAGCACACAAGGGCAGTTAGCTGATGCAGTGTTGTCAACGTTGTCTCCTTGGTATGGAGCCTGTGATATCCCACGCAGTTGTTGGTACATGCCCACATGTAGCATCATGCCCGATGCCTCCTTGGCTGCACATGCATGCTGCACGCCGGCAGCCCTACCCGTGGAGCCGTGCCACATTCCACTTGGTAGGTTGTAAACCGAGGTCATCCTTACCCTTGCACCCATGGTGGTAAGCTGGAGACATGATCGATACAATAGATAGAGAGTATTATCCTCTAGTCTGAGCAAACCACCAGTACTAACATGCCGATGGTGTTGATGTGGCAACGGGCTCCAGTTGTCCAGGTTGCCTAGCAACCCCGAGTAGTGTACATCTGTAGATGATCTGCAAGTTGTCACCTCCCGAGGCCTGGATCGACGGCTTGTTGGCAGAGAGCGCAGCTGCAGGCCGATCGTTTGACGTGTTTCAACATTCAAATTAACGGAATGCAATGACCTTCGTGGGCAAAAACTCCGGGTAGGCCGCCTTTGAAGTCAAGCCGGAACCATGCCGAGGGACGCTCGGTGTCCCCGTCAACGGCCGAGCAACGAGTCCCTCATGGTACACACATGAGGAGCCGGATCGGAGAACCAAGGTGAGAACAGGCCCCAACTCTTACCGGGAGCGTGACGTAGATACATGTACATAGTGCATGTGTTTTGCGTCGAGCTAATGTACAGTAATGTGCTGCCGCCATCGTGAGTTGCTGCAGCCCCCACCGCATCCTCATGCGCGTCGGTCAACGAAGATCCAGCCGGAATCCCGGCGCTCAGGTACGGTACAAGTACCTGTCGGCCTTCGGCGAATGGTTCCAGAAGCTGGTGCGAGCAGGGCATTGATTTGTCCATCGCAGGGCTTTTGAAACCCGAGCCATAACCCTGGTCATTACGGCGCAGCCCACTGGGCCACTGACAGGGGTCGACCGCACAGCTCTGGGCCGTCTTTTGACGACATTCCACGCTTTCCCCCTGGCACCTCAAAGTCAACGACATGGATCCAGGGTGTTCCAACAGCCTTCATTCATCATAAAAGATTTGACTAACCGAATGCATGGCGGTACCTCTACTTAGGTGCTGTATCGTTGTCCGGTACCGAAATGTCGTGCATGAAATGACTTTCCTGCGTTCTGACGAGTCCTGCGAATCCTGAGTTGGAAGGAGTTCTTCCCCGTCGTTGGCTGGGATCGGGCCGAGGATACCGCATAACGGAAGCCGTTCCAGCGCGACTTATTAACCGTACACCGAGGTCGTTTTCCTGCCGTCGCATCGAAAGGGAATAAATGGAGAGGGCATGGGGCGTTTCCGCCCTTAGAAGTGGGCCGAAGATGGTGGCGTGCTGATTTGCGCTTTTTACCCCAGCGATTTTCAGGTTTGGCTTTGCTTTTTTCCCCCGTTAGCTTTCTGTTCTCCGGGCAGGAGCGGCTGACAGGACGGTGAACCGAAGCATTGGGCCTCCTCCCCCTCCTCCCCTTGGTTCCGATGGAATGGACAAGTCAACGACAAGGCCGAGAGTCGCGGTTGCCAGACATGGCACCAATATGGTCAGCCTCAAAGACACGATGCGAGAATCGACAGAACACATACCACACACAGCTGCCCCAGCTCATACGCCCCTAGCTACATAACTACATGTATTGTAAGTGCAGCTGTAGCTGGAGGGCCGGATGTTGTCCGTTTCATTAGGCCCAGTGGCAAATCTGCCATCTGGTTCCCATTTACCGACGCTCGTGCCGGTTCTGCGGGATTCCACAGATGAAAGCCAAACCCCGGTTCTCACCAACCCCCCAAACATCAGACTGACAGGTTTGAGGTTTGAGTTCTCCAGCACCTTTCCTCCGCCAAGCACCTTGGGTTTGGTGCTGTTGCTGTTTGTTGCTGCTTGTTGTTGATGTCTGACATCGCTCCACTAAAACGCTCCTGCCTCGCCTGTGGATTTAAACATCCCTTCCAAGCGGATACCACTAGCGAGGCCTGTGCCTTCCACTTCCCGATGGACGTTTCTGTCGGCCATGCCCGTCAACAAGGCCTGCCCCCAGACAGGCCCGAGTCTCTCGTGGAACCCCTGCCCTTGATCTCCCCTCCCCCTCTTCGCACATCCATCCCACCACGACCTAGCCACGAGCGATTGCATGCCGCAGACCGGATCCCAACCCGATCAGGCGGGCCTGCAAGCAACCGCGCGTCCCGTCAAACACAGCACGTGGAATAAAAAAGTAAGACAACCAAACAGTGGGTTTGGGATTCACAGAACGACGGAACCAGAGCAGCGGCCAAAACTCGGTTCTAGGTAGCCAGAACACCAGACCACGTGCTGCTAGCCAGCAGGGCTGCATAGCTCTGATTGAACGGGGCGGAGCTTGACAGGGCCAGGACGGGGTTCGAGGTCTGGGATAGACAGACGAGGAACGAGGCGAGGCGCTGGGGCACTCTTCTGCAAGCGTGTCCCCCAAACACACACACTTCTTCCCGCAGCATCACCAGCATTCTAGAAACGCACATGGCCGTTGACCGTCCTTTCTTTTCTTTCCTCTTTACGGTTCGCCTCTTCGCAGGCATCGTCGGGGATTCGTGGGGCGTCTGAGGAAGCACGCAAGAACCAGTCGTGGCAGCCGGTTCGTTAACACGCACCTCCGATCCTGCTCGACGACGACATCGCCCACGCTGCTCGACCTCTGCACTGTGTACGGAATACACACCTCATCACACATCTCAGCCCGGCAGGCCACCCGGTTGCAGATCCGACCGCCCCTGTACATAACGCTACCTTGCAGCACGAGGCGTCTTCCTTTGCCGGGGTGTGGGTGTCGCTGTAGATCTCTCGGCACTACCTGGGCCCGGAACCCCATCTCGAGATTCTCTCGGTACACACCTCCCATGTGTCTAAGCCAAGCAACCACTCCTCTCGTCAGGTACGTAGCCACGACGACAAAAAAAGGTCAGCTGTGTGGAGCAGCTCCCGCGTGCTTCGGATCGACCCTGAGACTAATCATAACCTTTTTCCTCATTGGTAGCCTCCATGTACACCATCAACCACCAGCGAACTGCATCGTTTTCCCTACCCCATCCAACTAACCGTGCTGCTGTCCTGCAGTGGAATTTCGCCGTTTGCCCGGATACGTTGGCTAGAACTGCGTCTCTGCAGACGGGTTGAGAAACATCACTGGCCTCTCTCGGCCAACATTTTCTGCATTACTGCCGCGCGGTCGAGACAGGCGTCGTTGTGGCTCGCCAAGCTGCAATCCGCAACATCCGCTGGTGAACCGGCGAGTTTGGGGTGGGCGGTGTTTTCTATAGGACTCAACCCGGTCTCTGCGCGCTACCGAAGACGGCGGTCCCCTGTCTTTGAGACTGCCGCTGCCCCAAAAACTCTTCTTCCACCGGTCCCAGGCAGACAAACGCCCCCCCGGTAGAGTATACGCAGCAGCAGAGATCCGGTATACGCGGGGGGCCAAGCCACGTCCGATCTGCCGGCACCGTCTTCGAACTCCTCGAGACACGGGCTTCACGAAGCGGCCTGATCAGCTTCGTCCGAGTGGAAGATCCCTCGAAAGTCTCGACTTTGCCCGACTGCGTCAGGCTCAGGAATCTAGGATCTTCCTAGTTGGGCTTCTTTGCCGTTGAGCGAGCCGTTTTGGTCTCGGTCTCTGCACACAACCCTAATCGGCGACTGTCACGGCCCCCTCTCTACCTTGGTCGAGTTTCGCCATCCCCACTTTTGAGTCCCGAGTCCAGATCTCTTTACGCTCGAGAGCCTTGCGGCAGCATTCTCTTCTCCCGAGGATTGGGAAGAAATCGAACCGTTGCCACTGCGCGTCGTCATCTTTGGGGAAACTCGCCCGGAACACCGCGACGCTTCGAGATCGACGACTTCTTGCTCGCGGCAATTCTCAACGGCAGGCGCTGATTGACACTCCGCTAACACGATAAATTCGACGATCAAGAGGGCTTGCGCCACCCTCCGCCGGCTCCGCGACGCCGACTGCGTTTTCGCCTCCAGGGGCTGTGAGCGATCCCACGGGCCGTCCGGGGCGAAACCGATAACAACGCTCAACGCGCCAAGAGTTTCCTTTTATTTTTCTGGATATTGAGAAACTCGGCACCGTTGACCGAATCACCGACGAAGCCGGTCTTTTTGCATCGCGCCTTTCTCCACTCGTAGCGGGATACCGAGTGGGCTGGTCGCGTTCGGTTGCCGGGTCGCGCTTCAAATCATAGGGGATGGACGACAACAGGGGCCAGAGGAGGCAGAATGAACCGCCCATCTACTCCGCTTCCAGTTCGCGGCATCACCAGTCGCTGCATGACCAGTCGCAACAACGGCGACCTTTTCCGGGCGCCCAGGGGGAGAGGTTCAGGCCCGCACCAGTCGGCACATCGCCGTCGGGGGGCCGAGGAATGGGCGGTTCGACCGGCTACAGTGGTTATTATCAAGACACGGCGGCGGCAGGTTTCCCAGCGACGGGGATGCCACAGGGGGCGATGGGCTATCACCACTCGGCCGCGGACTATGGGCAGCCGGATTCGCGACAACCCCAGAGCTTCGGCGGCACGTACACCCCGGCAATGATGTACAACGTGCAGCAGACGGGAGGGCCACAGAGCGCTGCCGTGTACGATGCGAGCCAGCAGTTTTCCTCGCGGCAGGCTGCAGGACTGCCGATGATGACAACGGATGTCACGGCCCCGTACTTCTCAAGCGAGCCAACCAATGCAGCGGCGCCGTCCAGCCTCCAGGCGCCGGCCGCGTCTTCCAGCACGCCCCAGGTATATCAGCAACCCGGCCTGCATGGCTATTCCACCGGCAGTATGGCTGCCATTGGAGGGATGACGACGCAAACCACACCCGCTGCAGACGTCAGGATGGAGGAGGAGTACCCCGCGCCGGGGGGGCTCGACGAAGCGTATGCGTCTTACCAGTCGGCGCTAAAGGAAATATTCCAAAACATACGAAACGGTGTGCTGGCGGCCGCGAGCGACTCGCTCCTCAACGTTTCGGACTGGCTTCTATCGCACGTTGTGGAGTTAGGTACGATACCAAAGACGGGCTTTCTCTTTGCAAAGCAGAGCGCGGATTTGGCTGACAGGAGGAAATGTGCTCTAGGTCTTACTTCTGACGACCAGAACCTACACGGCGAACGGATCAAGCTCTGGAATGACTTCAACCATGCCTGGTTGGCCATGTTCCAACGCCAGAAGGAAATCATGGAGTTGGGACAGCAGTCACAGCAGCGCCCCCAGAGTCTGATCCCACAGGAGGGTCTGCAAAAAATGGGCAAGGAGTTGGTGAGGTTCTGCGACAGCATCGAGCGCCATGGTCTCGTCGATTACCAGTACGGGGTCTGGGAAGAGCAGATTATTGACAGTAAGCACACAATCACGCACTCGCGGGCATGAATGCGTGTTTTTTTTAACAACGTTTGTTAGTCTTGGAGGAGTGCCTCGATCTCTACGACTCCTCCAACACATCCGGCGGCGGCAGCGAGGGAGGCTCTAGTTCCCGTCGCCGCTGAAATCCTCGAGGACGGTCGCCATCGAGAATCACTCGGCCTTGAGCCGGCGGTCCGAGATCCGGTCGGTGGCTTTTCCTTGGCTCGATTGAGACGCCGTGTGCCACCAGACTTGGCCCTTGCGCGGCGCATATCCAACTTGGTTTACCCTTTGCCCGTTTTCCCCTTTTGTAATACGTCTACAATGCCACTTCCTCCCGTAAGGGGTTGGGAGGCCGCCTTGCTGCTTCTACGGTTGGGAGTTGGGGGGCTGTTGTACCAGATGATGATGCGCATGCGGGAGCCATGAAAGCATCATCTTCCTAAGACGGAGACCTTCCGGCATTGGGCTGGGACGTATGACAAGGGGACTCGAAGGTTGCGCTGTGGTCTCCTGACGCGTGGACTGGGAGGTACTTTGGGGAGGTTTTCCTGTCTTGGGTGGCCGGTGTTTCCCTCCAGCTGGGTTTGGAGTTCTTGGTGTACTTGTTTGCTTTGTTCTACAGGAACGCGGAGAGCAGGACTCAAGGAATCGAAACAAATTGTTGTTTCCCGTCTCCCGTTTCGCCCTCGTGGAGAATGGCGGTATGGCTGTACTTGATGCCATAGTGAGTGCCTGTTGATATGGACAACGCGTTGGTGAGGTTTTGACAGGACTTTACAGAAACATTTCGCACAGTCGGCAGCAATCCTCAGCTACCAAGGGGGGGGGTACTATGGGCTGAACAAGATTGGATAATATGGGACTGCTACACGGCATGGTTCAGAGTCAGACCAGCAACTCCCCTCCGCAATGTTTTACCCTGCTGTACATGGGCACAAGTCCGTTCTTGAATTATGTCTCAAGCCATTGTACACATCTTGGTCAGGGTTGTATGTATAACATTCGCCAATGTACAGAGGTTTAGGGAGTGGGATGGAAGGGGGGGGGGGGGGGGGGGGTGGCAGCTGTAATCCTTGGCGCTTGCATGCAGCATGCACATTTACATATGTGCATGTACAGCTGCGGCAAGACCCATCGAGGAGGGGAGACCTCATCGTCATCATGTGGCAACAGGCTAGACATGAGCAGCTGAGAAGACGACTTTTTTTTAGCGGATTTTTAGTCCTTTCGGTCCGTCCGTTCGAGGGAGGGCCCTTCAGCTGGGCTTTCGAGAATTCCGGATGATATCGTCCACTCGTCGAATGCGAGATGGAGAAGAGATAAATTTTCTGTTTGGCTGGGCATTGGAGGCCGGCCAATCACGAGTGTGGATCGGTACTGAGCTTCCCCTGCCCGGCCAGCCGGGACGAGCTAGCAACAGGTTTGAGGTGTTTTGGCAGCCAATTGGCTTGCACGATCGCTCCTCCGTCACCCAACCACGCGTGCCAAGGTATGTACATGGCAGCAAAACGTGCAAGGAAGGAAAAGACCAACAACGTAACAAACGCCACGAACAACGCCCATCGCAAATCCCACACCCACCGAGGGTGCGCATCCCATCCCCAGGGTTTCCCAGCCGTTACACTGCATACAACTCCGCGGACCCGATGTCTTGGACTACCCTACCTGCGACACTAGTCGTAGTCTGTTCTGTGTCCGTGGTGACCGTTTGTCCCCGTTTGTCCCCTGCAGAATCGGGCGTTCGTGACGGGGGCCCGGTTGGACTGCAAGACACACACACACACACACACACACACATCGCTCGATCTGTCAAACCCGAGATGGCCGGCCAATCGCGCGTCCAGCCAGCCCCGGCCGGTCTGAGAGAAGTCAGAGGACAGATCTGTATGTACTGCTGTTCGGCCGTGTGTGTGTTTCGCTTGGGTGTCACGGCAGCGACATTATCAACGGACCCCCTGCCCCGCCTGCGGGCTGCTACCTCCGCGTTGGATGCGATTCTATGTATGTACCTACTGAACGCCCGGCACTGAAACACGGCCCCCCGGGGCACATGCTACAAAATACCCGTGGCACACAACAGTCGCGTCGCGGACTGCGCAAAACGAGACTCTGAGATCAATAATCGCCGCCTGTCCGATCTCGTGCTGCAATCGGCCGTCGGCAGAGGCAGGCCGGTTCATCACGGCTAGCACCCAGGGGAGGGAGGGAGGAGTGGCGGACCCGCCGATGCTGCCAAGAATCACGCCAAAAGCAGCAGCCGATCTGCCATTGGATCTTGGCAGACCCCAGTCCCGGAACCATGGATCGAGCGCTGGCTGGCTGGGCGCCAGCCTATTATCTGATTCGACAGGGATGCCGACCCCTGTCTCTCCTCTCGTCACTACCTAGGTAGCTTGCACTAGGGGGGCAGCTCGCGAACTTGTCACATACATCTCAACAGTAGTCAGGAACTGCCTCGCTGATCGTGAGCCTCGGACCGCGCAAAGGCAAACCACATCTTGCTCAGCTGGGCTCTGGGTCAGATTACTGGAATCGCTGACAGGACCCATCACAGCGGACAGACAACCGAGTTCGCCACAGGAACGACTTAATACAACCTGCAACGGGTGGGAGTCGCGCTTGACTTCAAGCTCAAGCATGTACACAGTCGTGCCCATTGCATCTTCTCCGATACGAGGTTCCCCCACCCACCCGGCCACCACAATGGAGCCAAGACAGTTTGGTGAGTGTGCGCCGTCATCAGAGAACCAACGAATATCATTGACTGGACGCCAGGTCATCGATGCATATCTCATCGGCCAGCCTCTATCTCGCAGTCAGGCAAACGCGCCGAGCGGAAGGCCTGCCTCGTCCTGTGCAGCATTTGCCAGGGCCTTGAATCAAAGGGGGAGAAAGAGACCAAAAGAAACCGCCGTCGTCACGTCCAACCCTCATCGTGTGGCATCCCCTCGAATGTCGACAGTTTAGAACTGATCTGTAACGATAGGGTCAGTAAACACTCACCCTCTCGAAACGCAACAGCAAACTCACCTAGCGTCATGCTCATGCTGACATCGGTATTCTAATCAACAATGTCAGTTGCGCCATTCCCTATACCGGCCGCAAAAAAGGTTGGTGGGTAGGAATAGTCCCTCGACATACCTCAACCATCCGGGCAAACTCCTCAAAGCTGATCTTGCCGTCCTTGTCCTCGTCGGCCTCCATGATGGTCTTGTCGACAATCTGCTGCAGCTGCTGGTCCTTCAGATTGTTGCCCACCATCATCTTGAGCACGATGAATAGCTCGCCGTTGCTGATGTAGCCGTCCCGGTCAATGTCGTACACCTTGAACGCGAACCGCAGCTTCTGCTCCTTGTTGCCCTTGCTCGAGAAGGCGCTGAGCCCCGAGACAAACTCCTGGAAGTCGACGTCGCCGCTGCCGTCCTCGTCAAAGATGGCTATCATTCTGTGGGAACGGGGTTAGCCTGCCTGCCTCATTTCCCTTCCCTTCCCTCCCCTTTTTTGTATGTACGGAGCGGCTGCGGGCGGGGGTTGCTGACCTGGTCGCAAGCGGGTTCGACGATATTTGCGGGAGGCTCAGAAACTCGTCGCGCTCGATCATGCCCGAGTTGTCCTACGCGAAGCAAGCACCACCCACGTCAGCATATCGCCCACCATCCCCCCCCTTTCCCCCCGTCCTCCCACAAACTGGCATACCTTATCCAACTTCATGAACCTCTTCCTGAGCCGGTCCACTTCATCCCTGTCGACTGCGGCAACCAGACACCGGTCAGCCGCCCCGCACCGTCATGGCAAGTGAAACGAGAGGAAAAAGAAGCGAAGACGCCGCACAGTTCGACCCCTGGACGATGCCGTCCAGCACCGCGCTGGTGGTGTTGCCCATGATGCCTGCTGTTGAATATGCCCGCCCTTGGTCGGTCTGTGTATGCCCTCGTTCGTCGGTTCGTCGGTCCGCCGCAGTACTGGCCCCGCTAAATAGGCTGGATTGATCGTAAACGTCGCTCGCAATAAATCGAGATCGAAGGGGGGTATCAAGGTCGCTGGCAAGAGATTACGAATCCAAATCGCACTGTGTTCCGTTTTCGACTTGCCGAGGTGGGAGGGTGTACTGGGAAAAGTCGTTGGCCGGCTGAGGTAGAAAGCCAAAATGGTTCAGTTGCGGTTGGCCTCAGGGGTCGGGAGCTGAGGTTGGGTGCTTCCAAGGTAAGGCTGAGGCAGAGACGGAAGGCGGTGGATGGTAACCTTATCGCACGATTGACCAAACCACCAGAGCGGGGTGGACGACGGCGGGGAAAGTGGGTTGGGAATTGAGGGGTGGTGCTGACTGCTGACTCCTGAGTGCTGCTGCTGACAGGCTTGCTACGCCACACTTGGTTTGTTGTGTTGGTTGCCGCACCAGCCACAGCCCAAAATATCGAAACGAGGAAGCAAGACTCCAGCTAGAGAGCACGTGCCACCTTGTTGTGCATGGACGAAGTTAATGCACTCGGTTGATAGGAAAAAGTTTCAGACTTCAACACAGTCGTCAAGCCGAACCCCAAACCTGTTCATGGATCGAAAGTTGCATCAATTGTTGTTGTTTTTCACCTTGGTGATGGTAAAACTGCGGCGCCTTTGGGGAAATTGTATTGGGCTTGGTTGCTCTTATCAGGGAAGGAATGTGGGGCTGGCCCCTTTCAGGACTCAGCCAATGGCCAGAATCGGTGCCATGGAACACGCCGCCAAAACAGCAAACTCTGCGCCTGGCACCTCAACGACACTCCATCGCGAGACGAGACTTAAACCATCAAAATATCAACAACCACGCCAGTTTCCCATCAAGAAACTCGACAGATCGCTTTTGCATGGCACCCTGAATGATAACAATTTTTTTTTCGAGGGGTTTCCCCAGGCTTTTTGCCCAACTTACCCACCCTAGCAGCCATGGCGACCCGGAAGGTTCGGTACAAGAAATTGAGCGTGAAAACGACTCTATCTGTACTCAGAGAGGATCAAATCGATCCGTCAGAGTATGAATCACTCACAAACGAGGCCCAAATCGCAACTGGTGTCGAACAGGCCGAAGAAAATGTGAGTTAAAACCTACCCTCGGTCGACCGTGATGTGTCACGTGTCAATGCACGTGCCGCCCTATTTCCACCCACCTCTTATCACCCACTCACTTCCACACTTTGGGAAAGGGTGATACTGACCTTCATCCCGCAGGAGTACCATCTGCAAACCATTCTCAAGAGCGCGGGAGTCGCGGCGGATACCGAGATTCCCGTGCCGCCTCCCCAGGAGAGCTCGCTCAACTACGATGAGCTCTACTCCCGCCCTTGCTCCAAGACGTCAACGTACATCCGCTTCTCACAAACTGTGGAAGAATGCATTGGGTGTGCGTATGACATGACCGAAGAAGACGATGTCTTCCTCAAGTCATACAACCAGAAGCGAGCTGCTTCTGCCCAGCTCTCGGAGGATGACTTTGAGAAAATCATGGAGGTGTTTGAGGACACGGCGTACATCAAGGCGCCCTTCGCCGCGATAGACCAGACCATAGTTCCATACGATGACATGCTCCAGGGCCTGCAAGAGATCGACGGGACCAAGATCATGCCTTTTGCCAAGGATCTCTATGAGTACTGGAAATCGCGGCGCCAAGCACTGAGCAACCGGTCTCTCCACCCAACGCTCAAGTTTGAGACGCATCAGGAGAGTGATGAAGCTGACCCGTACGTCTGTTTCCGGCGCCGCGAGGTCCGTCAGACTCGGAAAACGAGGGCCCGGGACGTTCAGAGCGCAGACAAGCTCAAACGCCTGCGGAAGGAACTCGAGGAAGGTCGTCAGCTGGTCTTGACGTCGCACAATCGGGAGGTCATGAAGGCCGAGATGCTCAAGGCAGACCGTACCATCTTTGAGCTACGAGCCCAGCTCAAAGAGCACAAGATCCGGTTGGGCATCAAGACCGACGACGACGACCTGGTCAACCAAAAGGTGAGTCTTTTCTGCTTGTGCTGTGATGGCCCATTGGGTGCTAACAATCAGCAGCCGCAAAAGAGGAAGGCCCCAGAGGTCCCTACTATGCAACGGCCGCCGCCGCCAGCAGCGCTTCGCCTGTCTGTCCGGCCAGATGGTCGGCCAGCCGAGGCAGACCTTGCCCTCCTGTGTGACCGGTTGGCCGAGAAGGAGAATGAACTTCGTGCCGACATTGAGAAGAAGGTGCAGAGCCACAGCGAATGGAATCGCAACCATGTCGACCTCACGCGCGGTCCGCTGTCGCCGGTGCGGGGACCCCGACAGGAATCCAGCTTTAGGGCAGCAAAGACGCAGTATCTGATGACGCCGCCGGCGTCCGCTTCGTCGGCATCCCTTGAGGAACCCATGCCGATGGAGATTGACAAGCCGCAGGATCCTCAGCCCGTCTTCAAATTTAGGGGCGTGGTCCGGGATGATGAGTCGAGGGAGAACCCGCCAGCGTATCGGCGCCGCATCGGTCGACTCAACCGATTGTGGATTGATCGCCGCGGTTTGGCGAGCCCTCCACGTGAGGTTAGTGCTGAGATGTCGGACAGGTGGAAGTATGACCAGTCGTCGGATGACGAGGAAGACCCGCCCATGTACGAGGTCGACCCCTTCGACACAAGGGCTTTGAAGTTTCGTGCTTCGATCCCACTTCCGCCGTGGATGACAAACCGCGTAACCGTCCCGAACGCGCGGGCACCGCTGCCACCCCCCCAGCAACCACAGCCAATACCACCTCCACAACCACAGCTGCCACTGCAAACGCAGCCAGCGACATAAAGTCGACCAGGCTGCTTGACTTGTGTTTGCAGTTTTTTGGTACTGTCGCCCGCTGTTCAGCTGCGGTCGGGTGCTAGCAGGGAAGCGGGATTCTTGCTCTGTATACCCTCTCAACACTCGAATGATTTGCATTTAGCGACGGGCCTGGCAAAAGAAGGGCTCGGGCCGGGCGAGGCGTTGGGGTTGCGGGTTTTGTGTAGATGATAATGTCCGGCGAAGCAAGCCAAATATATATGAATAGCCGATAGATGCAGGTGTATGTCACCAAGATCGCCAGGTGAATCGTTGTGTTGTTTGCTTCGCAGCACCAGAATGGACGGCGGCGAGTGGGTTTTGCCTCAACCATGTCGACCATGTACGGAGAAGCGCCTCGACCGTGTCGACCATGTTCGGAGAAGCAAGTCGTGCTCCGTATCGACGAGAGGAGCATGATGTGCCTGTAAACCCTGTTGCCCATGTATCTGTGAAGTGAACTTGGAATTTGGGGGGGACGAGGCCTTGTCGTGCAGTGAAATGTGGGGCCCCTGTCCATGCCCGAGGCCGAGCGGTCTTCAAGCGGCAGGAGAGAGGAGTAAGGGTAGGACCTCGGCAAAGCGGCGGTACCTTATTGCCACGGGTGTAAACCGAGAGAGTGTCGCGAAGTGGTGATGCGAATTGCGTTGCCATGCCACGGAATTGATACACCTAGCCCCGAATGTGTGGCTGGGTGCGCGGAATTTCCATCGGCCATAATTGGTGCGCAGGACGGTGTGACCGGCGGACAATAATCCAAGCATCTCTGCTGTAGCAAATCCAGGCTAGCGGTTGACTGAAGAGCCAGGTGCGCGTATGCCAGCCCTGGGTAGACACGTCACACGCTGGCTCTGTCGGCCGCAAAGACAGGGTCGACGACGGAGAAGTGCCGAGGTGCGGGGACCGATCGGGGCAACGCCGATGGAGGACTCATTGTGCCAAAGAGCAGCTGCTCCATAAACGCCGGTGGATGATGGCCATTGTAGCTCTGGTGTGCAAGTTCTGCGTCCCTGGGTACAACACCGGAGGTTAATTTCGGAGTTGAACGCGTGAAAACAATATGCTCTAAAAGGATGGGTTTTGGGCCCGGCGAGATGCCATTGCTCATAGGAGTAGGGTATAACTTACCTCGAGGAGTGCCGAGTAAAGACTGGCCGATAATGGACAAGTCACCACTTGTGCCTCGAGCCGCCTGTAGCTCGCGAGAAGAACTACATAGGAGAGAGTGGCATCGCGGCTCAGCTGCATGCCATGACGCCGCTTGTCGGGAGGGGGAGGGAAGCAATGTAGAAGCTGAAATCTCCGGACCAGCAGAATGCCATATCTCGGAGCAAGAAAGCGCACGGCTTGCGGCGTGGGAATCGCATGGCGTTGGTGGTGGAAAGACTTGTGTGCCGAAACGTCTTGGAGGAGAATTGGTACACTGCAAGTCGGTGGGGGTCCCAAAGTCGTTGGCCCCATAGATGGATGGAGCCAGCAGCCCTGCATTGACCAGGTTGGTCAGCGCCAATCCAAGGTTGTGGGTGCACGTGCCATGGACAGGGACCCTTGATCGGCTCCAAACAATTACGTATCTTTCTTATCGTGAACGATCAGCTACGGCCGCCCCTCATGGAAAACGACCCCTCACCGTTCACCCCAAGGCAAAAAAAGCATTACAGAGAGACAATTAGACCGCTGAAGACGCAAGAGCACCGCAACCGGATCACTTCACCTCCGCTAACCTCGAGAGCCTGAAACAAGCCAAACCTTCCCCAACACAGCGCTGCGCCTTTCCATCCGGCGCCCCCCCGCACCATCATCGAATATCGAGCCCCCTGTATCACCACCGCCATGGACCCCCTCGCCAAAAAGAAGCGCCGCATCGCCCTCGGCTGCGAGGGCTCGGCGAACAAACTCGGCATCGGCATCATCCTGCACGAAGGCGCGATCGGCTCCCCGACCGCGACGGCCACGGTGCTCTCCAACATCCGGCACACCTTCGTCTCGCCGCCGGGCACGGGCTTCCTGCCCAAGGACACAGCCCACCACCACCGGACCCTCTTCGCGCGGCTCGCCAAGCAGGCGCTCGCGGACGCGGCGCTCGGCATCGCGGACGTGGACTGCATCTGCTACACGCGGGGGCCCGGGATGGGGGCGCCGCTCGGGGCGGTGGCGGTGGCGGCGCGCACGCTGGCGCTGCTGTGGGGCAGGCCGCTCGTGGGCGTCAACCACTGCGTGGGCCACATCGAGATGGGGCGGGCGATCACGGGCGCCGACCACCCCGTGGTGCTGTACGTGTCCGGGGGCAACAGCCAGGTGATTGCGTACGCGGAGCAGCGGTACCGCATCTTTGGCGAGACGCTCGACATCGCCGTCGGCAACTGCTTGGACCGGTTCGCGCGCACGCTGGCCATCAGCAACGACCCCGCGCCGGGGTATAATATCGAGCAGCTGGCGAAGCGGGGGGGCAGGGTGCTGCTGGATTTGCCGTATGCGGTCAAGGGGATGGACTGCTCGTTCAGCGGGATCCTGACCAGGGCCGAGGAGCTGGCGGCGCAGATGAAGGCGAATGGGGGCAAGGGCCCGGACGGGGAGCCGTTTACGCCGGCGGACTTGTGTTTCAGTCTGCAGGAGACGGTGTTCGCCATGTTGGTGGAGATTACGGAGCGGGCGATGGCGCATGTGGGGAGCAACCAGGTGCTGATTGTCGGCGGGGTGGGGTGCAACGAGCGGCTGCAGGAGATGATGGGCCTGATGGCGGCGGACCGCGGCGGCAGCGTCTTCGCGACGGACGAACGGTTCTGCATAGACAATGGCATTATGATTGCGCATGCGGGCCTGCTGGCCTACGAGACGGGGTTCCGCACCCCGATCGAGGAGAGCACATGCACCCAGCGGTTTAGGACAGACGAGGTACTGGTCAAATGGCGAAAGTAAAAAAATGCCTTCTTTCGCTTTCCCATCAATCCGCCGTCACCCACCCTTCGCGGAGGATTCTCCTTCCGCCGTCACAAATGTCCCCCGTCAACTCCAGAAACCAAGACACGCCAGCTCATCACGGCTTGGCTCCTCTGCTAAAAGCCAAAACTCATTCCGTCGTGGGAAACCAAACACCGGTATTTAGAGGGCGCATACATGGTAGGTACTCCTGAACATCATCTCGGCCATGCTCAGGGGGGGCCCAGTGCTGCGGCCCGCCTGCCATCTCACGCTCAAATGCCCTCGGCGGTGGTCGGCTTGTACATGATCGACGTGACATACTGTGGAACCGGTCAGCCTCGCACTTGGGTCGGGGAACGGTGGCGCACGCGGGGCACTGACCTTGCTCTTGTATCGTGTTGTTGCCGAAACAGCCAGAACGTTATTCTTGATGCTGCTGGTGGCGAGGTGGTTGAGAACAGAGTGGTTGGGCATGTTCAGGACGCTATTATCGTCCTTGATCAGGGTGGCCGCATTCAGGATGGGCTTGCCTAGGAATCCCGGCAGCGCTGGCGGGTTCGGCATCTTCTCCGTGGCCAGGACGGCACTCTGATACAACGGAGTATCCTCTGGTTGGTCGAGGTCGAGGAGGTACTTTGGGACCCGGAGCTCGAAACTGTCGGGTGGCGGCACCTCCCTCTCCTTCATTACCCTTTCCTCGTCCTCGACCAGCTGCGCCTTGTCGTATGCCTGCTGCTGGGACGCCTTGCTCGGCGGCGGCGCTGCCGACTCGGCTGGTGCCGCGGGCAAGTCATCGGGGTTGACCTCGATGTAGTTCACCAGGTTGTTGCCAAAGTCGACTGTCGTGGGGAGGTCTGGAGAGGTCTGCATCTGGCCATCCACCAGGAACCTGACATGGTGCGTGCCGGGGAGAATGTTGATGGTAGTCGCGAAGATGCCAGGCCGCCCCTCACTGCACGGAGATCGCCGCATGTTAGCGATGCGAGACCAGACAGCCCACTTGCTTCCCTGCCCCCGGGCGGGCGGTACTTACACTGGATGTAGCCGCGTCTTCCGGTTCCACTGGAAGATGGTGCCGGTCACGTATATCTTCTCGCCTCCGTGACGCCATTCCAGCAGCGTCGGCACAGTCGGGCGGTTCTTGTCGACCAGCAGCTCCTCGATGTCGTCTTCCTCGTCCAGCGCCGCGGAGGCGTTGCTCATGGCGGAGACAGGGCGGGACAGTCTTGTATTGTCCAGCCCCTCGACAGCCTCCAGAGGCTCGCCAAGTCCAACATCGGACGGGGCGCTGATGGGCGACCCCGGCGTGTGGACCTCCTCCTCGATGGGAAGCGGCAGGCGCGGGGGCCGCGTCAGGTACGAGACGTCTTGCAGGCTGCTGTGCGGCATGACGGCGGCGGCGTAGATGTCGTCGGACCGGGGCGACCGTTGGGATCTCGGCGACGAGGGGGAATTGTGTGTGTTGGGTACGGCTACGGGCTTGGCAGGCTCATGGCACGGGCCAGGCTTGCCGTGCTTGACCTCGACGGGTTTCGCAGAGCTCGTGGAGCTGGAGCCGGTTGCGGACGACGACGCGGTCAAGCTGCCCGACGAGGGGCCGGGCCGGTGTTGCGGCGGCCTGGGCCGACTGGCGGCGCCGGGGGGAGGCTGGACAGCTGTGCCCTGCGCCTGGGTGAGCGATGGTTCTGGCGGGGCAGCGACCCGGTGGGTTTGCACCGGGAAGGCGGGGTTTCTGACGTCGCGCCTCACCGGCCGGTCATTCTGCGAATGTGCTGGGGAGGATGACGACTGGCTCGCGGGTTTGGATGTGGAGGGGCTGTTGCCCATTTTTCGTCTTCAAATACCCGGCCTTCGGTTGTTGCACGTTCTCTAGGTCTCCAGCCGTTTGCGAATCGGGCGGCACTACGCTGGCGGCCGGATAATTAAGATTTGCTCGTGCGCTGAGTGGTCGAGGCTCCAAGCATCGGTTCGTCTTCCGGCGGCTCGGGAAGGAAAGTGTGGCACGTTTACGGGGCAGTTGGGCAGCTTAATCGTATGGGTAATTGTCTAGGACACAGGCGTAATACGGATACATGTGGGCCCGCCTTCGATCTGGGGAATTTGTCGTCGATGAGAGAGTGTGCACTGTCCAAGGTTTCCGTGGATCAATCGATGCCTGGGTGGGATTGATAAGTCAGCCCCACTACAAGCGTGCCGACAACGGCAGCCTGTTCCGGCTGCTTGGCTTGGCCTGTTTTTGGCTTCATCAGCCTCGCCAGCCGCAGTCTCTCATTGACAAAGACCCAACTCATCAAACGCGGGTGACACTGCGCTGGGCCCAGCCATCCACGTTCTTCCAATCGCTGTTCTTCCCGCGACACCTGCAACACACACTCCCTTTCCACAGCAGCCCCCGACTAAAATGTCGGAAAACTACGCCGCACCCGGCCAGCAGCGCTATCTGCGCGCGTGCATGGTCTGCTCCATAGTCATGACCTTTGCTGTAAGCCAAGAACCGCACCGCACCCCTCTCACCTTCACCCAGCCACCACCACTTCTTGCTCACACCCCTCCTCCCCAGCGCTTCCGCGACGAGGGCTGCCCCAACTGCGAGGAGTTCCTGCACCTGCAGGGCTCGCCCGACCAGATCGACAGCTGCACGTCGCAGGTGTTTGAGGGCCTCATCACGCTGGCCGACCCGACCAGGTCGTGGGTGGCCAAGTGGCAGCGGCTGGACGGCTACGTGCGCGGCGTGTACGCGACCAAGGTGTCGGGCCAGCTGCCGGACGACGTGCGCGCCACGATCGAGGAGGAGTTCCGGATCACGTATATCCCGTAGGTGTTTTCTCTCTCTCTCTCTCTCTCTCTCTCTCTCTTCTTGATTCGGTGAGTGGGTAGTTGACTGACAGTGTCACAGACGTGATGGCAGCGCGACCGAGGCTGATTGATGGAATTGCCAGAGCAGCACAGGAATGGCTCGGGAAAGGGTCACGGCATCAGGCGATGGAGTTGCGGCGTTGGTGGTCACTGCTTGGATTTCAGCAACGAGCTGCTTTTGCAGACGCGGTATAAACAAACTATGCTCTCAAAGCTCCTGGTATCATGGCCCCTCCTGAAATGACTGTCCCCAAACGCCACACAATGCTCGATATGCCCTTTGCAGTTTTGCCCCCCTGGATCCCCTCTCCTTATTCTAGAAGCGTGGCCTCTTATGAGGGGGTCCGCCGCCCGTCTCACGCACCCTCTTCCGTTCCAACTCCTCCTTCATGATCCTCTCTGCCTCGCTCATCTTCTTCGGCTGAGCAGCCATGACCCTTTTCGGGGCGCCGGCAAAGGCATTCTTGAAGACATTTTTCGCTTGCGGTTTGGCGCCAAACTTGAGCGAAACCGGTTTCGCTACTGCTGCTGCCAGCCCCGCTGGTTTGCGATCCTCCTTTCCAGCCTCCCCATCAACCGCATCATTCGCCGACTCCGAAGCTGCGCCCGAGTTCGGCTCCGGCGTGGCGCTCGACTCCGGCGTCGCCTTCCCAGCCGGCTTCCCCCCAAACGACAGCTTGATCTTCTCCCCATCCTCCCTCCGCAGCTCGCTCCCCTCCTCCCCCCCGTCCCCGTCCCCGTCCCGATCCCGATCCCGATCCCGATCCCGATCCCCCTCCACCCCCCTCGTCTCGGCATCCCTCTTGGCGCGCCGGATCTGCGCCCGCAGCAGCATCTGCTCCCGTTCCTCATCCCCCTTATCGCTCATCTCCTTCCTCCGGACCGCCTCGCGCCGTTTCATCGCCTCGGGCGAGTCGTCGACCCACGCGATGAAGAGGCCGTCCTCCTTCTCCTCGGCGCGCACGATGCCCTCCCGCGCAATGTGTTTGACAAAATCCGTCAGCGAGTGCCACCGCGTCGCGTTCAGATGCACGTGGTCCCGCCGCGCAATGACCTCCTGGTAGAAGCGGTTGGCGTGCACGGCCTTCTCGCCGTGCGCCGTCTTGAGCAGCGACACGAACTCGGCCAGGAACTGCTTGCTGTAGTCCTCCTGCACCGACTTGAAGTTCTGGCCGGCGTCGAGCGCGCGCCGCATGTGGCTCTCGGACTGGCAGTGCATCTTGAAGGCGTTCTCGTCGCGGCACGCCTTCTCGCAGATCTGGCAGTACCAGCGCAGCCGCGTCAGGCCCTTTTGCTTCATCTTGTTGGAGAGGTACTTGGTCGATCCGACTTCGGCTTTGCCCATGGTTGCGGCGGGAGCGACTCGCTGCGCGGAGTCGGGCGGTGCGGGTATTGGGTTGAGACGATGTTGTCGCGCGCGGTTGCGGGATGCGGCAATGGGAGGTCGATGTTGGCTAGGCCGAGTGGTGTGCAGGAGGAGAAGGAAGTTGGTGGCGGGTCAACAAGGTTGATAGGATCCTTATCCGTCACGACGACGATAAGGAGCATCCAGTAACCCTAACCCCCGTAAGCAGCAGCCCCTGAGAGCAGACAGCTGCGCTGGTATCTTCTTATCTTCAACTCAACTCAGCTGTACTTCCCAGTGCCTAGCAGCTTTGTGGTATTTTTGAACCTTCTATGAAACAGTCTACATGCGCTCCCCCAAGGCGATATGTCTACATGGTGTGGCGCCCCGACCCCCCCAAACTACCCGCTCCAAACACAAACCCGCGACAACAACATCTCTATACGGCCAAGTTGCACGCTCCGGCAACCTCTACAAGCTCGGAATAGACCATGAATCCCGGGAGCATTGGCCCCACCTCCTCCCCTGCCCACGACAGAGGTCTTGTGCTCAAATCTATAACACCGCCTCGCTCCTAGTCAAGGAAGGTGAAAAGACTTGTGTGCAGGATATTCATGGCCCGTTCAGCGTCGCGGGCGTCAATAACACATGAGATATTGATCTCGCTGGCACCTAGACATCGAATTAGCTTTAGTGCCGCGGACAAGCAGCAACGAAGCAGTGTTTCCTTACCTTGCGAGATCATCTCGAGGTTGATCCGATGCTCGCCGAGCGTCGAAAACATCCGGCCAGCGATGCCAACCATGTTCTTCATCTCCGCACCGACGAGACTGAGGATGGTCATGTTGTGCAGAACGCTGACTTCGCCGCACTCTTCCCTGAGCCTCCTTACAGCCTCGTTAAAGCTGCCGAACTCCGAGTTTGCCGTGTGGACGGCGATGGAGACATGCACCTCGCTGGTGGAAATGAGGTCGACCGAGATGCGCTGCTGGTTGAGGATGGAAAACACGCGGGCCAGGAACATGTGCGCTATCGACCGCTTGTTGGAATGGATGTTGAGGATGGAGATCTTGTCCTTGACCGTGACGGCTGTGGGCCGCTTCGGCTTCTTGCGCCTGGAGGGATCTGAGGGCTGCCTGGATCTGTGGATCTGCTGATCGGCTGCCTGCAGAGGATCCGGCCTCACGATGGTACCTTCACCGCGAGGGTTCTTGACGTTCTTGATCCGGATGGGGATCGGGGGCACCGCCTTGATGACCTGGTCCATGGTAAGGTGGTGGATGACTTCTGACCCGTAGAAGGTCAGCTCGGCAGCTTCAGACGGCGTGATGGAAGGGATCAGTCTGGCTGTTGGAACTTTGCTGGGGTCGGCCGTGAAGATGCCGTCCACCTCCTTCCAGATCTGGAGCTCCTCGGCCTTCAGGCCCACGGCGACCAATGCAGCACAAAGGTCGGTGTACCCGCGGCCGATGTCGCCATCCAGGAGACTGCCCGGTACGTTTCCGAAGAAGCCCGTCACGACGGGTACGCGATCCCCACATGCATGGATCTTTTTGGAAATGACGGTGGTGGCGTGTCGGTAGAAGGCGACATCGAGACGGCCTGGGCTATCGGTGTGCAGGGCATCGACCAGGTCGACGTACTCGGCATCAACTCCCCGGTCCTTGAGGAGACTTGCCATGAATCTGCCGCTTAGTTTCTCGCCGAAGCTGATGACTCTATCCTTAGCCCGGGAGTTGATCTCGAGATTGAAGCGCTTGGTGGCCCTGAGGTAATCGATGAGGAGGTGGCACTCGGCCTCGGTGTCTCCCTTCAGACATGTGGCGATCTGGGGGTCCCGGATGAATGTGTCGGCGGCAGCGACATGATCACCGCAGATGTCTTGGACAATGGCCTTGGCATCCTCGAGCAGTTCATCCTGCACCTCAGGGTCGCTGGTTGCCGCACCTATTCCGCGCAGTTTTTCGTAGACATCCAGTAACCTGCGGGAGAGGGCACATTGTCAGCCATGCCACGAGCCGTTGACTGACCAGGGGCGCCAGGAAGAAGACCAGAATGGCACACCACACTGTCTCTCCCACTCACCTGCTGGTGGTTCCTGTAGCCTTTTTGCCGGTGCTCCGAGCCGAACACACGACGACCACCCGGTTGTTCTGAACGTATTGTCTGCCAGCATCCGTGTCAGCTCACCTGCGTCCTTTGCCCAATCAAATCGGCAAAACAGGCTCATACTTGACGATGTCCTCTGCAATTTTGTCGGGGAATTTGCCAACACTTGTGCCTCCGAACTTTTGGATTACCCAGCCATTGGGGCCGGTGTTTTTGAGCAGCGACCGGGCCACACCCGGGTCGCTTATTACCGACAACGGCGGGCTCATTGACTCAGAGTGGGGGCCAGGCGCTGTCCCGGCAAACAAGGTGCGGCAAGTGATGGTGTTTTGCCAATGGAGGTCAAGACCAATAAAGATGGCTCAAAAATGACCGAGCGGCTCCCACGCGAGATAAAGAGTGTTGGCGAAAGCCAAAGGATGCGTGATTCCTATGGTTGATCGATCGGTGGGCAGGTAGTGGGGGAGCGAAGTGTTTTTTCAAGACGAGCGGCAACCCGGAAACGAAGACCGGGAGACGGATGGTTGAACCGGGGGTGAAACCACAAAAACACCCTAACGAATGGGCTGAAAGACTGAGTCCAAAAGATGGGATGATGGCCGGGTCGGGGAAGGGGCCAAGGGCGACGTTGTGTCGGATGTCGTCGTGAGGAAAGATGGGCAATGGTCAAGCCACGGGGATGCGGAAGGGGTTGTCGTGGAATAAAAGAAGAGTACACCTACAAAAAGGACTACAGAATGCCAGCACCCGATTCGGAGCGGGAGGCGATGGCAGTCGCAAAGGCCAGCCAATCCACTCGAGAGCACCCACTGTGTTCGAGTCACAACCCGCAAGTTCTGGGTCCTCGCTACACTGGAGCATGCCTCAACGCCTAAGTTCGGAGGCAAGGGTTTTGTTCATCAAGAACCCTGCACCCGAAGCTTGGTGGGGGGCACCCCGGCTCGGTGGGGCGATGGTGGGGATGCCACAGCGGGGACAGGCATGTGAATTGTGATGCTTGCCTGGCTTGTGCTGCTTCATCTTCGCATTCGAGTTCGCAACATTTCTAAAATGACTCAATTGCCATCCAACACTCCGTCGAGCAGGGCAACGGAAACAACAACCCCAGGACGAACAGGCATTTGCCAACAAGCGGGTCCCAATGTCTTCTATCAACAAATTGACACTGTGCAATTCCGTCCAGTACGGACGGAAGCATTCACCAACTCCCGAGGGTAACTAGGTACCTAACAACACGGCGGGATGGAAGACGTGGTGGGGCAGATGCAACGTCAAGTCGTCAACCCAACCCTGTGACAACGGATGTTCTTTGGCCAAGCACGGTTTGCCAAGAGAAAGCCGCTGTGCGTTCTCGAGAACGTGCCAAACGTGCTGAGAACGTGACGAAGCTGTGTGGCCGGCCACGCGAGACTGGCCAGCACGGCGTCGCTTGGAAGTTGGGGGTTGACCTAGCTAATAACGCCATCCGACTTGTCGTTGGAGCAGTTAAAGCCATTGTTTGGTTGAAAGATGCAACATCGGATCTGGTATAGCCATGCTTGCTTGTCCCATGTGTCGCGTGGGAGACCACCACCATGGGCCTGCCTCTCGTCAGTGCCACTGGCAACAGCCGGGCCCCTGGCTGTTCTGGATTCGAATCGGGATGGGGTTGCATGGGGAAAACTCACTTCTTTTTCTTGTCCTTGAAAACAGTCCGTCGCCAGCACTACGAGGGGCGGCAGGAGAGACGAGTACGGCATACTCGGACGGGCGCCCACTGCTTCTCCATGCCATCCCGTCCCTTTCCTCTCGTCTCTCCCTTTGCGCTCCCACCTGTATTCTGATGAACAATAGCGTTACGCAATGGAGCCCAGGAGCCGACCTCTTCGAACAACTTCGCCCGCGTTTGTCTCACCCAGAGTTGTCACTTCCCCAGCCCAAGTCGATGGCTGGTGCTACCACGGAGGGCAAGGGCCGTAGCCCGGGACACTTGCGCGTCATCGCCGTTGATTAGCTTTCTTGATATAGGTAGCTGCCACCTATAGGCGCTGGAGACGGCCGTGTAGAGCCCAGCTCCTCCTCAACCATCATATGTCTTCACGCCACTGCCGTCGTGGACACTGACTAGATGACGCTGACGCGGCCTGGTCTGGGCCGACTGCCGACTGTCTGTGATCCGACAAACGGACGACAAGACGGTCGCGGGAGGGGTCAAGTTCCCACCCTCTGCACCAAGTCGTCCCGTTGTGGGATCATCTTGTTCGATAACGAGACCAGCCTTACAGCCCCGGTTTACAAACTTGAGCCAGTAGTTCTGTCGTACGGGGGTTGTCGTCATTGCCAGCAACTACTAACTGGCATGGATGTCTGCTTCTTTACACGGCCATACCAATCCCTGATAACGACGACGGGTGCCGGCCGGCCCAAGCGGTTGAACTACAGCTCCCGCACCACGCCAAGGCAGGCGACGGCGACAACAAGAGGGGCCCCCCCCCCGGAAGACTCTGTGGTTTCGATCGCTGCCAGGTTGTTGGGGAAAGAGACTGGGGTTCCCAACCTGACTTGCTCCGCAATCGTTTGGGCATCCTCTTTGTTGACTGGCTCTCCAACATGATGCTTTTTGTGGACTCGTTCTGCTTCAGGGAGACGGGAGAAAGAGTCGCCAGAGGCATGGCCCCCATCGTCGAGTAGAGAGGACGGACCAATTCACAATACGCACATCATATAATTCACAATGCCCTATGATGCATTCGGGCAAACTCGGAAGACTCGAGATTTGAGTAGAGTAATTTGACGCAAAATTTAATCAATGTAACCG
>MU853401.1:1906816-2012415 GCA_033297235.1 Trichocladium antarcticum
CCCTTCCTTCCCCTTACCCCGGGTCATGGCTACTTAGTCCCTACCCCCCTTGGGGGGTTCGGCCTCGTCGTCTTCCTCGTCCTCCAGCTCGTCCTCCGCCAGCTGCTCCAGGTCCAACTCGATCTCCTCGACCTCGGTGATGTGGGCAAAGTCGGACGGGAGGCGGTCCGAGGCGACCTCGCCGCCGCTCATCTGCCACTCCATCAGGCGGCTGAAGGCGCTGGCCGGGTCGGTGCTCAGGTCGGCGTAGCTGCCGACCTCGGCGACGGTGCCGTCGCTGGACAGCACGATGATCTTGTCGGAGCGCTTGATGGTCGACAGGCGGTGGGCGATCGAGATGGTGGTGCTGCTGCCCTTGAGCAGCTCCGCGAGGGCCGCGTTGACGAGCGTCTCCGACTCGGCGTCGAGCGCCGACGTCGCCTCGTCCAGCAGCAGGATGTCCGGGTCCTTGAGCAGGGCGCGCGCGATGGCGATGCGCTGCTTCTGGCCGCCCGAGAGCTGCGCGCCCCGCGCGCCCACCTGCGTGTCCAGGCCGTCGGGGAAGTCGCTGAGGAAGCCGCAGTTGGCCTTCTTGGCCGCCGCGATGATCTGCGCCTCCGTGGCGCGCGGCTTGCCGTACGCGATGTTCTCGGCGATGGTGCCCGAGAAGAGGACGGGCTCCTGCGCCACCATGCCGATGCGCCGCCGGAGCGACTTGCCGTTCATCGTCGAGATGTCGACGCCGTTGATGGTGATGGTGCCCGAGTCGGGATTGTAGAAGCGCAGCAGGAGCGAGGCCACGGTCGACTTGCCGCCGCCCGAGGGGCCGACGATGCAGACGTTGCTGCCGGACGGGATCTCGAAATCGAGCCCGTTGAAGATGGTCACGGACGGTCTGGTGGGGTAGGCGAAGGTGATGTTGGAGAACTTGATCGGGCCCTGCGCCGAGACGACCTTGGTGCCCACCGTGGCCGGGATGGTCGGCTTGCGGTCGTGGAGCTCAAAGAGACGGCTGGCCGCGCCGACGCCCTTCATCAACTCCGAGTAGAAACCACTGACGCCGAAAAGGCTGGATCCCGCGAAAGCCGTGTACATCATGAACGACGTCAGGTCGCCGATCGTCATGGTCCCCGTGCGCACAAGGTTGCCTCCCATGATCAGCATGGCGAGGATGGTCATGTTGCCGGCCCAGCTGGTCGACGCGAAAAAGGTGCCCGAGATGATGGCATCCTTCTTTCCCAGGGCAAAGATCTTCTTGACCTGCTTGCTGTAGCGCGCGACCTCTTGCACCTCTCCGGCAAACGCCTGGCTCGTCTTGATGTTGCCCAGCCGCTCCTCGCCGATCTTGGTCAGGGTGCCGACGTTCTTCTGGATCTGCCGGCTCAGGCCGCGCATGGCGCGTCCGTAGAAGACGGCCCCGAGCGCGATGGGCGGGACCATGACGAAGATGAGCGAGGTCAGCTTGGGGCTCAGCCAGGCCATGGCGATGAAACCAGCCGCGCCGCTGACCAGCGCCCGGAGACCGTCCGAGATGTTCTGCGTGACGCTCTTGCCGACGATGATGGTGTCCGAGCTCAGCCGCGAGATCAGGTCGCCCACACGGTTGGCGTCGAAGAACTCGGCATCCTGCACGTACGTGCGGCGGTAGAGCTGGGTCCTCAGCCGCGCCACCACGCGCTCGCCGACCATCCGGAGCAGCACGATGCGGCCGAAATTGGCCGAGGCGCCGACCGTCAGCAAGACGCCGAGGCCGATGAAGAACTGCTTCATGGTGAAGCCAAAGACCAGCACGTCGTCGACGTTGTCCTTGGTCGAGAGATCGAGGATGCGGCCGACGGAGAAGGGGATGGACATGGTGACGGCGGACGAGATGAGCAGGAGCACAAAGGCGACGCTTAGCCACTTGAGTTCGGGTCGCGCGATCTTGATCAGGCGCCAGACCTCGGACATGCCGGGCTTACCGCTGGTGCCGTGGCCCTTGCCCTCCTTGGAAAGGCGCGCCGCCATGTTGACGTGGGATGCCTTGACGGCCTTTTCGCTGCGCTGAAACCCCTGCGTCTTGGAGTTCTGGTCCGCCTCCGCCTCCGCCTCCGCCTCCGCCTCCAGCTTCTTCGGCTCCGGTGTGGCCAGCGCCTCCGTCTTGCCGGCTGTTACTTCTTTGTTCTCCTGGAGCGCCGGCCGCGTCGTCGAGAGTTGGCGGAGCGCGTTGACGGGGGACGCCCATCGCGGCTGGAAGGGCTTGGGGGCGCTGGTCGTGAGGGCGGATGAGGTGGCCGTGGGTATCTTTGGGGTGTTTTGAGCTCCGGCGCCGGACGAGTATGTGCGGTATGGCTGTAAGTTCGAGATGGTATGGGTCGACGAGGGCGCGGGCGCGGGCGCGGGCCGACGGGTGCTGCTCGTCGTAGTCCTCGTCACCAGCGCGCGAGCCGGCGCAGGTGCGGTTGCGGTTGCGGTTGCGGAACCGAAAACAAAGCCGAAGCCGGAACCGACCGCGCGTTGCGGGAGCAGCGCGACGCGGCGCATCGCCGCAGCTGCCGCTCCCGAAACCATGGCGAATTCTATCTGCTTGGTACTGTCGCCTTCGCAGTCCCAGGCTTTTTTTGCCTCGTTATTTCGAGTCGTGGGAATGTCGCGGTGTTGTCATGTCGGGGTTGCGGAGGTCAGTTGTGGATGATCGGAGACCCATGCCCGCGCAGTTCCTTGTGCACGCCGAATGTCGGGAAATACAGAGGTGGAGGAGAGGAAGCCACAGCGAGAGAAAAATCACGGGCCGATCCATGAGGTTCCGCCGGCGCCCGGAGCTGGGGGGCCCCCTTGTCAATGAAAAACTCTGGGCAAATCGGGATTTGGCCATGCGGGAGCGCCGAGCCTCACCCCTTGTTGGCCGATCGAGCAGCTTGGCAGGCATGCTTTTCTTCGATGAAGGAGAAGGCGGTCCATGCACCAAGCTCCGGCTTGGCGGTCAGGGGCGCCGGGCCCCCTGCACACCTACATATTTACAGCGGAGCTGTGCGCTGTAGGTACGGAGTACGCTGTACAGTACGCATATCCGTCTTCATAAGCAGGTAGCTGGGATTGCATATCACTGAAATCACACGCCGTCGCTCTGTATCTGGTTCAGTTTACACAAGGTTTAGCCTGCCAACCAAGCCCAGAATACCACTTACAAATTGCTGGTTGCGCTCGCTGCTTGCAGGCCATGCATCCATCATGCATGGTACATGCCTGGTCCACCAGTGCTGTCCACCCAGGTGGGCATCACAAAGCAAACCCTCCCAGCCTAGAATCAAACTAACAGCCGAGCCAACCACAAAAAGAAAACAAGAAAATCGCCCAGAGTTCATCAGCCCTGGCTGTCCTTCCTCAGCATCTCCTTGACATCCGCGTCGATTCCATCGTCGCCGCCCAGATCAGGAAACTCATCCGACGTCTCAATCTTGCGCCTCTTGGCCCCGTTGAGGGGCACGGCCTGGTATTGCGACGCAAGGTTCGAGAGCATCTCGATGCCCGGAGCCGCGGTTGAAAAGGGCGACTGCGTACTCGGCTGGGTCGAGCTGTTGTGCAAGGGAACGGACTGATGCTGGCCGTTTTGATGTTCGGCTGGGGCGTCGTACAAGTTGTCGTCGTCATCGTCGTCGTCCGGAACGTGGGGCGGTGTCAGCGCCTCGACCATCGGCCGATCAGGCTCGGGGACAGGGCTGTCTGACGCGCGGTTGTCGTCGCCCGACATGTCGTTGTTGCTAACGGAGCGGCCGCCGAGTATGGCCATTTCGACCGACTGCTTCTTCTGCTCGACTTCTGTCCTGCGGCCGCTCAACTCCATCATCTGCTTCTCCTCGCCCTCCAGCGCATCCCGGTTCGTCGTGAGTATCTTCTCCAGCTCCCGGAGCAGATCCCTGCGCGCCCGGATGCATTCTGTGACGGCTCCCTCGGCATTTGCTAGCGTTTTGAGCAGCCCGTTGAGACGCGCAGCCTGGACGGGGAGTGCTGCTGTGAGGGCGGCGGGGTCGGCCAGCCTCTCATACTCGGTACTGGCCGTCTTGGCTGTGTTCTTCATGGGCTGGAGGCTCTTGGTAAGCGCCAGTTGCGGCGTAACCAGGGGGGTGAGCTCTGGTGGGACAGAAGACGCTGACGACGAGCTGAACGCCGCATGGCCGCCAAAGCCACCAACCTTGGCCGCGGGGCGTGTCCGATCAATCTCTGCAAACCATGTTAGCACGAACACGTCCCCCCTTTGGAGCAGCATCCAGACACTCACCCGCCAGTTTCGCATCCAGATCCTGGAGAATGTCCTTCTCAAAGATGTTGCGCTCTCTCCACACATCCACAACCCTTCGCAGCTTTTGCTGCACATCTGCTGGAGCGCCCTTATAGGCGACCGACGCGGCATCTGCCATGAACGGGGCGAATGCATTGAGGAAGTCGTCTTTGTGGCGAGCCTTGGATTGCTGCGTGACTTCTGTGAAAGGCAATCGCGTCAGTACACACAACTAGCAGCTTGCTTCATGGCGTGTGTCGTCCAAGTAACCAGGCACTGACCGTTTGCGAGGTAAATCATGTTGAGCCTCTTTGCGCTGGGGAGGTCTTTCAGCTTCGTCAGCCACAAGTGGACCGTCTGCGATGCATGCCGCCTACGGTGAGCTGGTTAGCGACATACAAACAAACAAAAAAAACAATATTGTTCTCGGCGCTTACCGGTGAAACATGATCCATTGTGCTGTGGTGGCGATGCTGTCGTGGCTCTCATTCAATGCCGACAGCTTGGAAAGCACGGCATCATCCGTGTAGGCCATGGCCAATGGCTGGATAAAAGGCTCTGGCAGGAAGCTGTAGTGCCCAGGCTGCTGAGTGTGGGTGGTTTGCTGGCGTTGAGGACTGGGCGTGGCCGGGTGTTCAAGTGGCTGCGTCCCAATCAGGGCAGAAGCTCACGAGGAATTACGATTCAATGAGATGGGACGGACTCTGCGTTGTGAAAGCCGATGTCCCGCTGGGTTTCTGCAAGTCTACCTTCACACCAGCATCACCTCGTTTGAACCAAATCAATGAGTTTCTTGAAGCGTTCCTGCGTTCCCAAACTGTCCAACGCAATTACCCGGCAGTACTTCGTATGCACAGGAGCGAGAGTGCGTGGTCTGTTTGTTCGGCAACCTGGAGGGATGGAAAGTGGAAGAGTTGGGAGGAGCAGAAAGCCAGACGGAGCTTGTCTTGCTGCTTCAGTGGGCTTGTTTTCAGTTCTAGTGGGAGCGCTTAGTTGAATATGTAGGATAACTCTCCCCACTACAAGGATATCATACCCCGGTCCGCCACACCCCAGCGGTCTAAGCCGTTGAGCCCAGCAACCTGGCGCCATCGACAAGTACCTTCCACAACTCCCCCAATTTCTCGACCACGCATCTCTCAGCTCGCCGATTGCCCTTCCGATTACCCCGCCTTCGCAAGTCAGCCTGGATCTTGGCTGCACCTGATCGATCGCCATGGCTGACCGATTCCCTTCATTGGAGGACTTCGACTCCGGCGGTAAGTGCAGCGCGCCATTACCTCTATGCGCCGTCTTTGACCGGGCTGGCTAACGCTGCGCGCAGCCCAGACAGATATCAAGGGCGTATCGGACGACCCGTCGGCGACAAACTTCCTGGAGAGAGAGAAGGCGATACTGGGCGACGACGCCAACCAGTTTGCGACGGTCGAAGATGCCGACTTCGACGACGGCGACGACGATCTGCTAGGAGGCGGCCTGGCGTCACCAGGCAGCAACGCCCAGTTTGAGTCGCAGTTCCCCGATATTGCCAGCCCCAACGAGGTATGCGGAAACATGGCAGGCTGCATCCGAAGCACAGCTCTAACTTGACGAACGGCAGGGCGTCGCTCCCGGTGGCACACTCACGGGCGGCCCGTCGGTCAGCTACAACTCGGGTTATCAGCAGGCGTTTACCGAAGAGGAGGAAGAGCCCGAGGTCATCAAGCAGTGGCGTGAGAAGCGGGATGCCCAGATTGCCAAGCGAGCGGAACAATTCTCGCAGCAGCGCGCCGAGACAGTGCAGGAGGCGCAACAAAACATCGACGATTTCTACGAGAACTACAACAACAAGAAGGAGAAGACGATTGCACAGACCCGCCGGGATGCCGAGCAGTTCCTCGCCAACCGGGAGGACACCACCTCGGGCGGAACGAGCTGGGAGCGCATCTCCAAGCTGGTTGACGTCAGCGGGAAGGGCCCTACAGGCGGAGCTGCCGGGTCGGGCAAGGAGCGCTTCCGCGAGCTGCTCACGAGCCTGAAGAAGGACGAGAAGGCGCCCGGCGCCGAGGGGTATTGAGGCGCAGGACAAGATACCGGAATGATACCAGTTGCCAAACCCCCCGCAGCTCATCCCACCAAGGTCCAAGGTCAAACACACAACCGCCACGACCAACCAACAGACCCGTATTCAGTGTACTTTTAGACGGGGCTCTCTATTTGCAGGACATGAATTCTCCCGGATTTAGCAGTGAGGGCGCCAGAGAGATAATCGGAGCACGACGACTTGCATGAAACCAAAAAGCAGAAGCAATGCACGGCACCAAGGGGAGATCGGCCTGTTTGACCTCGACGTCCTTGACTTGCAAACACCCCAATACTACCTCTACGTCTCCCATGCTCTACATATACAAGCCGTGCATGCCATCTCTACCCCCGTCCATTTTCTGAACCACCCATCATCATTGACAGCTTAGTCGCTGAACCACGTGTTCTTGCCGTAGATCTTGCGGCCGATGGCGTAGAAGGTGGCTAAGATATCACAGACCGTCAGCATATCGAACCACCAACCAACCCCCAGGCCGTAAAGAAATGCGGCCGGTCGGTGGACACATACCGGCGGTGGTGCCCCAAAGGAGGATGTTGTACGGGGTGAGCATGAAGCCGCTGCGGGGGTTCTGTCGTGTAGGCAACCGTAACTGTCAGCCATCTGCCCATTCCACAACTCCATCCCCTCCTTCTCCTCTCCCTTCCACCCCCCTTTTCCCCTTTCCCGTCTTCCCCCCCACACCCCCCCCCCCACCCCCCCCATTTTCCCGTCCACACCGGCATCGGGAAAAACTCACGATTCTCCAGACCCGGGTGTGAGCCTTGTAGGCGGCCTGGTAGAGCCGCTGCTGCTCAGGGACCTTGTTCTTGGCGTCGACGAGACTGTGTTGCGGCGCGGAAAGCTGGTTAGCGTTTTTTTTCTTTGGCCCTTCTGTTCCCGACCCCCCCGATCGTACGATGGCGCGCGGGAAATTCAATTCGTGCGGGCCTGTGGGTGTGTGTGTTGTCGGTGTGTGTAGGGGCCTTTCGGGGACGGAATGCTTACCCCATCTTGAATGAATGGAGTGGGGTGGGTTTTGCGATCGGAGGGTTGGTGGGTGTGGGCGTGGTGGTGATGGATGTGTGAGGTGAGGGAGCTAGCTCTGGGCCGCCGGGAAGTTGTCGGTGCTCGCTTGCTCGGTTCCTTCGCGAATGACGAGCGGGCGTTGGCGGGATTGGTCAACGCTCCAGTGTTGACTAAGCTGAATGCGTTTTGTGGTTGGATGTTCGAGGATGCCAAGTAGTTCGTGGGCTCCACCTGGCTATGTCACTCACACTGGCAGCTCAAGTCACAAGCTTCAAGACGCAGGTTTGGGAACGGAGGCAAAGAATAGAATGTGGACAAGACCGACGATTGACGAGATTAATACATTTCAAACCCACAGTTACCGATCGCCATTTCGCCTACAGAACCCCGAGTCGCTGTTATCCTCTGTCTATCACACAACATCTTCATACACGGGCTTGCGGAAAGGCGCTATATGTTGGGGGACTCGACGCCCAGGAAGCGCGCCCATGGAGGCTTTCTCTTCCCTGGTCCATGGGAGCCCTAACGCTTCTTCGGCTTGATAACCAGCAAGATGATCATGGCGGCAATGATCAATAGCAGGAGAAAGATGATCTTCCGCTTGGCCGTCTTCTTCTGGTAGCCCTCGGCGGTTTTGAGCTCCTTCTCCGCCTCCTTCACATCGCTGTTCATGCATTCCACATTGTAGTCGATGCGGTCCAGCATCGTGCCCTGGTCGATGACCATGGTCTGAAGATCGCGGAAGAGATCTGCTAGCTCAATGACGCCCTGGGCGATCTTTTCGATTTCCCGTTCACGTTGCGATATGACAAGGTCGTTGGACTGCAAGAGCTTTTGGTGGGTAGGCGCCTGCAGTGCGGACTGTGAATATATCCTGTCTGCGTCGGATTCCAGGAGCGACGGGCCGGTGTAGTTGCCGGGGGGTAAGGGGGTAGAGGTGCGCTCGATAGGGCTCGCTAGCCCGGCCATGCCCCTGAGTTCTGCAAACAAAGTCAGCATCCTGTCTGTAAGCGTCAATCCACGTCGGCGCCCTACTCTTGAGATATGCGCTCTGCTTCGTGCGAAACCCAGCACTCGCCTCCTGCACCCTCGCCGCAAGGTTGATCTTGATGTTCATCGCCATGGTCTCATCGGCTCGGCTTATTTGGCCGTCCGCCTTGCCCTCGCGCACCATCTGCTCGATGCGCTTTATGCAGCGGCCGCACTTGTGGAAGCCGCGTGTGATGTCCTGCGTCAGCCGCTCAATCTCGGTTTCCTCGACCTTTTTGGTCTCGTCGTCGTTGAAGCCTGGGAGCACATGCTTCTGGTGCAATCGCTCCAGCTTCTGGCCCTTGGTCGCGATGTCGGCCAGCAGCTCCGTCACTTCGTCCGACACATCCGCCCAGCGCGGCGGGAGGAGGTCCATCTCGATCACCGCATCGCCGTCGTCCACGTCGTAGGCGCCCGATGATAGAAGGCCCCGCCGGTCATCGTCCGCGGAGAAAAGCACGCCCGTGCTCGCCGCGCCGCCGCCGCCGAAGCGGTCGCTCGTGCTGGACGGCCCATACCGGTTTCGCTGGGTCGGGTGGTGGGCGTACGACTGCCGGTACGAGATATAGCTGTGCAGCCGTGTTAGCTTCGCCGTCGGGCAGCTCCACACTCCCATGTAAGGCGCCTACAGGTTCGTGCGGTCTCGCCACATGGCGGACGCCAGAAGGGGTTGGAGATCCCCTCAGTCCGCCCGGGATGCTAACGATGGAGAGATTGGGCGCTCTTGTATACGCTGCCGAGGTTCGGGATGGTGCGGCATCACATCGTAAATTGTCCGCAATGCGCCGACTTACCGCTGCGCGCCAGAGACTAGGTAGGGACACGGACAGTTGCTTTCGGCTGCGCAAAGGGCGATGACGGACCGAACCAGACACAATTGCCAATTGCAGGAGGCGGGTTGCGCCGCGCGTTGGCAGCCACCTATCGCACCTGGCTGCAGCTGCAGGACGGGATTCTGTGGGGACAGGACGCCTTTCCAAGGTTGAGGATTCGCAGGCCCTGAAACAGGCACTCACATCCTGGCGGGCATGAGGACCCTTGCAACAGCCGCAGGCAGGCTCTCTCTTTGGAGGAGGGGGCCCCGCTCCCCTCCAGCTTGCGTCTCTGTCATTTAAACACAACAACAGTTCGGCAACACCATCGTTACCCGACCCAACTGCTCTTGACATTTCTGCAAATACCCGTAGCAGGAGCCCTACCGAACTCCCTCCGCCTTTCCGTCCAACTACGCGCAAAATGGTCAGTTCCGGTGTTGCACTTGCGATTCCGTTGGCGAGGCAGCCCCGCGATCGAGGGGCAATCAGTCGGGCTGCATCCATCCAGCGAAGACAATGAGCTGACACCACCTTCGCCTACAGGCCGATTCCCTTACCGAAGAGCAGGTCTCTGAGTTCAAGGAGGCGTTCTCCCTTTTTGTAAGTTGAATTATGGGCTCGTTCCCTTTTTTTGGCCGTTGCCATTGCCCAGTAGTAGTGCTGACCCCTGAATAGGACAAGGACGGCGATGGTGAGTGGCCTGCAGCCCCCGTATTCCCGATTTTGCAGCATCCCGACCCCGCCCGGCGCATGGTGGTTCGAGTGGCGCATCACCAGGAACACAACCGCCGCTCGATGGCTTCGCGATCTGGCGGCGCGCAACATGCTATAATACCGGAGGGATGCTAAAGGTGTGAGCAGGTCAAATCACAACCAAGGAGCTGGGAACCGTCATGCGCTCGCTAGGCCAGAACCCCTCCGAGTCCGAGCTGCAGGACATGATCAACGAGGTCGATGCCGACAACAATGGCACCATCGATTTCCCCGGTATGGGCATACCCAGCATTCGCGCCGCGCAAACAGGTTTCTGACATGCCGCAGAGTTTCTTACCATGATGGCGAGGAAGATGAAGGACACCGACTCGGAGGAGGAGATCCGTGAGGCATTCAAGGTGTGTCTGTTGGACATCAGCGCATTCGCATTCCGCTAACCACGCCGCGCAGGTCTTCGACCGCGACAACAACGGCTTCATCTCGGCGGCCGAGCTCCGTCACGTCATGACGTCGATCGGGGAGAAGCTCACCGACGACGAGGTTGATGAGATGATCCGCGAGGCCGACCAGGACGGCGACGGGCGTATCGACTGTGGGTACCCCTGCTAAAGCTTGGTCACTAGTAGACACTAACAACTCCAGACAACGAGTTCGTCCAGCTCATGATGCAGAAGTAGTAACCGCCTCTCCCCCTCCGCCGATAGACCGTTTCCCCCCCTTACGAACACTTGCGTTTCCGCTTCGTTCTGGATGGACCCAGGTAGCTTGCTGCAGCGCACTTGATGTCAAACAAGGGATGTCCCTGTTTTCGTACCGAGTGACAAGCATGGAGCCATTTCCATTCTTCTTTTGCTCGAGAACCGGCCGTGCCGAGCACACAGCTAGACAAAGTGAGAGCATCAACTTTGGATCTTGCTCAACGTGCTTCCGAAGCCATAGTCTTGCCTCTTGCCCTTCCTGCTGCCAGAATTCCGATGGAACCCCTGGAATTCCCCATACTGAGAATGGCATTTTGGAGGGCATCACCACTGCTGGTTCCATTGGCGCCGTCTGTATATGACCCTATCGCAACAGCAACCGCATCACCAGTTTTGTATCCAGTTCAATTCGTTCTCCAACCCATCGCGCCATGCCATCTCCCCTGTCTGCCCAGACGCCCAGATCCTGTCACCGTTGTCTGCCATCATGCAGGTGGATTGTGGCAGTGCTCGGTTAGCCGCCCCGGCGCAACCACTTGTTGGGTCCCCGTCCCTGACGGCCCCCTCCCGATCCCGCTCCTCCACTCCTCCACGAGGGAGATGTTCTTTTGGCTTTCTGGATCTACGTTACTTTCCCTCCCGCCTGCAGCCCTATGGGAGTAGCGCGCCATCGGCTTGGCTGCAGAGAGGAGTGTACTGTAGGGCGGAGCTGGGATGGTGCACTGCCTCGTTTTGTGGGACGGAGGGGAGACGGTTGGTCCACTGTCTGCTTGATGCTTTGCTTGTGGCTTTTATTTGGCGCCGACGAGGCAGGTGAGGCTCGGACGGTGGTCAAGTGGGCTATGGGCTAAGTGGAATGGGACTCAGATGGACCGCGCCTCTTTGGCTGTGGTTTGGTTGGTCGAGATGAGCTGGAGAGCTGGTTGATTATTGTTTGATAAAAGAGATAAAAGATTGGTATAGGGTGAAATTTGGAAGATCGCTACCTCTCCAAACCTCAGAGGCTCAGACATCCTCCATGTCCACATGGAAGGGTTTGCGCGCAACAACCTGACAGGAGTTGATGAACGGTTGGCTCAGGCTGGTGGACTTGCGGGAGGTTGATGCCCAGGGGGGGGGACGGGCGCCCCACTAACTTCCAGGGGCACGGGGGCATTCCATCTCTGCCTCAGGCATTAGCGGTTCCCAATCGACAGGGCAACAGCTGCCACTTTAGCGACCACACCTCTGTGCCACATCGTTGTGAGAGACCGGGTCCGTGTTGCGCGCTGCCATCGACGACCGATCAAATCGCCCACCAGCTCGTCCCGCGGCCTCTGCCCACCCCATCTGGTCCGAATCCTTCCCCAGGCCCCCGAGCGGGCCCCCAACATCCCACCATGAGCTCCCGTGAGTGCCCGCCACTCTCCCGCACGACTCGACTTGGTTCCTGTGGCAGGCGGGGACCGTGTGCCTCGACGGGATGCGCAAGAGCTGACTTCCGCGCCGCCCCGCAGTCAAACAGTTCATTCGCAACGTGCGCGCCGCAAAGACCATTGCCGACGAGCGAACCGTGATTCAGAAGGAGAGCGCTGCCATACGGGCGAGCTTCCGGGAGGAGAGCGCAGACCACGGTGTCAGGTGCATTTGATCCACCACCACGAGGCTTGGGAGGACGGCGGTGTGCTGATGAGGAGTGCTTCGCAGGCGGAACAATGTGGCCAAGCTGCTCTACCTCTTCACCCTCGGCGAGCGGACCCATTTCGGCCAGATCGAGTGCCTGAAGCTGCTGGCATCGCCCCGCTTCGCCGACAAGCGGCTGGGACACCTCGCGACGAGCCTGCTGCTCGACGAGAACCAAGAGGTCTTGACGCTGGTGACCAACTCGCTCAAAAAGTGCGACGCGCCTAGACACGCACATGAGAGCCTCTGGCTAACCATGTGCTGATTGATAGTGACCTGGGCCACTCGAATCAATACGTCGTCGGCCTCGCCCTCTGCACCCTAGGCAACATCGCCTCCGTCGAGATGTCGCGAGACCTGTTCGTCGAGATCGAGAACCTGATATCCACCGCGAATCCCTATATTCGGCGAAAGGCGGCCCTCTGTGGCATGCGGATCTGCCGAAAGGTGCCAGATCTCCAGGAGCACTTCGTCGAGAAGGCGATCCAGCTACTCTCGGACCGGAACCACGGCGTGATGCTCTGCGGGCTCACCTTTGTTACCAGTCTCTGCGAGGTCGACGAGGAGGACGAGGGCGCCGACGAGGGCATCATCGAGAAGTTCAAGCAGCTGGTGCCTTTACTGGTGAGGACGCTGAAGAGCCTGGCATCCTCGGGCTATGCCCCGGAGCACGACGTCACGGGAATCACAGACCCTTTCTTGCAGGTCAAGATCCTGCGGCTGCTCCGGGTCCTGGCCCACGGCGATGCCCAGGTCACGGAACAGATCAACGATATCCTCGCACAGGTCGCCACCAACACGGACTCGTCCAAGAATGTTGGCAACTCGATCCTTTACGAGGCGGTACGAACCATCCTCGATATCGAGGCCGATTCGGGCCTGCGTGTTCTGGGTGTGAACATTCTCGGCAAGTTCCTGACCAACAAGGACAACAACATCCGATACGTCGCGCTGAACACACTCGTCAAGGTGGTGGCCATCGACACCAACGCAGTACAACGGCACCGCAATACGATTCTGGAGTGCCTCAGGGACCCGGATATCAGCATCAGGAGGAGGGCTCTGGACCTCAGCTTCACGCTCATCAACGAGGGCAACGTCCGGATCCTGACCCGGGAGCTGCTGGCCTTTCTGGAGGTGGCGGACAATGAGTTCAAGACGACCATGACCAGCCAGATCGGCATTGCCGCGGACCGGTATGCGCCCAACAAGCGGTGGCACTTTGACACCATGTTGCGGGTCGTCACCCTGGCTGGGAACTTTGTCAAGGAGCCGATCCTGTCGTCCTTCATCCGCCTCGTCGCCACCACGCCCGAACTCCAGACATATGCGGTACAAAAGCTGTTTGCGAACCTCAAAAAAGACATCACCCAGGAGAGCCTGACGCAGGCCGGCGCGTGGTGCATCGGCGAGTACGGTGATGCGCTTCTCCGGGGCGGCCAGTATGAGGAGGAGGAGCTGGTCCAGGAGGTCAAGGAACACGAGATCGTCGACCTGTTCTCTACCATCTTGAACAGCAACTACGCCACCCAGGTCACGACCGAGTATCTGATCACCGCCCTGGTGAAGCTAACAACTCGGCTATCTGACGCGGCGCAGATCGAGCGAGTGCGACGCCTCCTCCAGAACCACCAGACAAGCCTGGATGTCGAGGTCCAGCAACGCGCCGTTGAGTTTAGCAACCTCTTTTCGCACGACCAAATCCGGCGCGGTGTGTTGGAGAAGATGCCGGCGCCCCAGATCAAGGAGGAGTCCCGGGTGCTGGGCGAGGCGGCCAAGAAGTCTACCAGGGCGTCGAACCGGAAATCAAAGGCCGTCAAGCCCAAAGAAGAGGACCTCCTCTTCGACCTCATGGGCGACAGCAGCGCCGCCGCGCCACCGCCCGTCAACGGCAGCCAAAACAACACGGACCTCCTCGCGGACATCCTCGGCGGCACCAGCTCGCCTCCGCCGACCACGACCTCCCCGCCGCCCGGAACGTCCAACGTCGCGTCCATCATGGACCTCTTCGCCCAAGGCCCCGTCTCCACGCCGTCCCCAGCCCAGAACACCACGCCCCACCGGCGGCCCCCTCCGAGCGCGGATCTATTCTCGACTGCGACCTCCCCGCCGCCGCCGCCGCCGCCGCCGCAAGCTGGTCCCCCGGGCGCGGGCGCGGCGCAGGCGGCGTATCGTGCGTGCTATGACAGCAACGGGCTGAACGTGACGATCCAGACGCAGCGCAACGCCGAGGGCACGATCCAGGCGACGGCGCGGTTCCGGAACAGCGGGGCGCCGCTGGCGGGCGTCGGCCTGCAGGCGGCCGTGCCCAAGAGCCAGAAGCTGCAGCTGCTGAGCATCTCGTCGGCGGAGCTGGCGGTCGGGCACGAGGCGATGCAGCAGATGCGGGTTGCGGGGTGTAAGGGGGTAAGTTCTCTTGCTCTCTCTCTCTCTCTCTCTGTGTGTGTGTGTGTGTGTGTGTGTGCGCGGGTGCTGACGAGTGGGGTGTGATAGCCGCTGCGGTTGAGGTTGAGGATAGGGTATTCGCATCCGACGGCTGGGGAGGTGATGGATGTGGTCAACTGGACGGAGCCTTCTTAGGGATAGCGTGGGTTGGTGGTAGAGTGCAGATGCAGATAATGCGATGTTGCTTGCGTGTGTTTAAGTGAGCGCACCGCTCCCTCGGCTGGACAGTGTCTTGTTACAACAGCCTAGAAGAGTCTGGGCCGGGTTGTCTCAGGTGTGCGGTGGAGGAGGCTGGAAGCAATGGGGTGAAACACCAAGGTCGGGAGACAATGTATATGATGGAAGGATCATGAGGGTGACCATGATGCAAGCCACATCATTCCTGAGCTTCAGCGGACAATTCCAACCTTGGAGTTGCCTGGATCATCTGTTGCTGTGTTGACAGGGAAGCATGAAAAGTGGGTCACAGGTGGTGTGCTAACATTATCGCCTCCGTTGGCGGTCAGTTCTTGTTAGTGCAGAACCTCTTCCGTGCTGCCCAGTGAGCCAGTCCCCATGCTCACTCAGGATTTTCCACAAGCAACCTGCAACCCGTATATCGCTGAACGCAACGGGGTTTTGATCTCATACTGCCAACACATACTGACGATAGCGTCTATTCCTGACACAGAGCCTAGTATTTCGCACGCTGGGTCGGCTTTACAAAGCGAGGCTTTTCAATCAGTCCCAATGTCGTCGGCCAAGCGAAAAGTCCCGGCCAGCCTTTTACAGCGAAGGGTCAAGCCTCGGTATGAGCCAGAGCCAGAGCCAGAACTGGACATTGAGGACGATGAGAGCGATGCCCCGAGTGAAGAAGGGGCTGGCTTTTCTGGATCGGACGGGGCGGAAGACTCGGAGCTCGATGGAGCTGCGACGGGGAGCGGCAGCGATGAGGTGCGCACCACACATCCGCAGCACAAAACGGAATGCATGCATGGTCTAACACCAAAAAAAAAAACCAGGAAAACTCAGACGCCAACGCCGACTCAGAGTCCGAAGAAGAGGACGACGGCCCCGCCCCCGCCCTCGGCGCAGCGCAGCTCTCCTTCGGCGCGCTCGCCCGCGCCCAGGCCGCCATGGGCCGGCGGAAGCAGGCCGGCGACACTTCCGCGCCGGCCGCAGAGCCCGACACCAAGGACGGCGACCGGCAGAACGAGAAGCCGCGGCACGCGCTCAAGAAGCCCGAGAAGCGCTCCAGCAAGCACGCGCCCATGGAGGTGACGAGCAAGCGGCAGGTGACGCGGCGGCGCGATTTCCTGACCGTCACGGCCGAGACGCGGCGCGCGCAGCCGCGCGACCCGCGCTTCACGCCGCTGGGCGCGGGCGCTGCGTCAGCGTCAGCGACGGCGACGGCGGCTGCGGGCGGGGTGGAGGAGATCAAGATGCGCAAGGCGTACGCGTTCCTGGACGAGTACCGCGACGACGAGATGGCGCAGCTGCGGGCGGCGATCAAGAAGGCGCGGGGCGCGGGCGACAAGGAGCAGCTGCAGCGGGCGCTGCTGTCGATGGAGAGCCGCAAGAAGGCGCAGGACCGCCGGGACCGCGCGCGCGGTGTGCTGGAGGAGCACCGGCTGAAGGAGAAGGAGCTGGTCCGGCAGGGCAAGACGCCGTTCTATCTCAAGAAGGCGGAGCAGAAGAAGCGCGCCACGGTGGCGCAGTTCGAGGGCATGAAGAAGGGCCAGGTCGACAAGGCGATCGAGCGGCGGCGGAAGAAGGTCGCGGGCAAGGAGAAGAAGCTGATGCCCTGGACGCGGCGGGGTGTGGAGGAGGGGTAGGTGGATGGCTGGCTGGGCGGGTTGATGGGGTTGCGAGTATTTGGCCCGGCTGTGGTCTAGTTGCGTGGTCTATATAATAGCAATCGACACAAACTACCCTCCCTCGGTTACATTATGATACAGTCCCTCCCTCCCTCCCTCTCTCCCTTGTCCATCACTGGCCAAAGTACCCCGTCTTCTGCAGCGCCTCCTCAAACATCTCGCGACACCTCACCCGGCTCCCCAGCCGCGCACACAGCAGGAACGCGCCGCTCAGCTTACGGTGCAGACTATACGTCTCCTCGGGCGGCGGCGCCAGCCGCTCATGGACCATGACGGGGATCTGGTCCTTGACGCGCTCGGTGATGGTCTGGCCGCGGAAGTCGTAGACCTCGGGCGCGGTCCGCAGGAACGGCTCGGCCAGCGTCACCACGGACGTCATGTGGGCGTCGAGCATGGCGCGGCTCTCGTGGCCCGTCAGGTACCCGAGCTCCTCGGACAGGGCCTGGACCCCGGCGCGGTCGGCGCGCGACGCGGCCTCGAGCAGGCGCACGTACAGGCGCACGAACTGCTCCGGGAACTCGCGCGAGGCGCCAAAGTCGAGCAGCTCGAGCCGGCCGCTGGCCGCGTTGTACAGGAAGTTGGTCCAGTTGGGGTCCGTCTGCATGAAGCGGAACTCGGTCATCTCGCGCAGGCACAGGCGCAGGATCTGCGTGCCGATCCAGTCGCGCTGCGTCTGGGTCAGGGACGGCGCGAGCCGCGTCACGGCCGTGCCCGCCATGAACTCCATGGTGAGCACGTGCTTGCCGCTGGCTTCGGGGTAGATGTGCGGGACGGCGAAGACGGCCGACTCGTCGTCCCTGTCGGCCGAGCTCAGGAGCTGCTTGTAGCGCTGCGCGCACTCGGCCTCGCGCGTGTAGTCGCACTCCCAGGCGAGCTCGGTGCGCGCGTTGTCGATGGTCTTGTTGAGGTAGAGGCCCTTGGGGAGGAGTTTGGTGGCGCTGAGGAGGACGGCGATGTTGTCGAGGTCCGAGTTGATCGAGTCGGCCACGCCGGGGAACTGGATCTTGACCGCCACGCGCGCGCCGCTGGACCGGAGCGTGGCGCGGTGGACCTGGCCGATGGACGCTGCCGCGATGGGCTTGTCCTCGAACTCGTCGAAGAGCTCCCGCCACTCGGCGCCGAGGTTGGCCGCCATGACGCGGTCCCGCTGCCAGGCCGGCATGTAGTCGGCCCGGTCCTGTACCCGCTGCAGGACCTCCTGCAGCGGCGCCGGGAGCATCTTGGCGTCCTGGAAGCTCATCATCTGCCCGAGTTTCAGGGCGGCCCCGCGCATCCGCGAGAGCTTGGCGACGAGCCGCTCCATGTTGGCTGGGCTGAGCATCACCGAGCCCGTGCCCGAGCCGCCGACCGCCCTGTTCAGGCCTTCGCCGATTGCGCCCGCGAACATGCCGGCAGCGAGGCCGCCGTAGTTCCAGAGCCGGCCGATCCGGGACGAGGGGACGCGCGACTCGCGGAGCTCGTAGCCGGGGGTTCCGGATGATATGGGCGATGAGCTCGCCAAGTCGGCGATTATGCCTGCGTCATCCTGCGGAGGGGTCTTCTGTGTGGTGTGTTCTGTTGTCGGGGCGGCCGAGATCTCAGGGGTTGGCTTTGGCGTGGGGCCCTTATCACCCTCATCCGGCTTGATCGCATCTCCGGTGCGTGTCTCCGACACAACATCCCCCACGACTGGAGGGGATGTCGGGAGGACCTTGGGGGCCGCTGGTGTCGCAGGCGTTTCCTCCCTGGCCCGTGGTACCTCGACCTCCTCGGCCACCTTTTCCGGAACTGTTTCGCGCTCCGTGCTGACCGGCGCAACAAATGACCGCGGCGGCTCCTCCTTCTCAACCTCCTTCTCAACCCCCCTGAGGGCCTCCAGAACCGCCGACCCCTTACTAGTCCGAAAGAGATTGAGATCGATCCCCGCGGCATCGCCGTCCAGCAAGTCCACCACCGGCACCTTCCGCGGCATCTGCGGCGGCCTCCTCGGGGGAACGAAAGCCTCGTTTCGCGCCGCAATCGCACCGTTCGCCCACGGGGCCGGCGAAAACTCAGATCTCCTCTCCCCAGCCTGCCGCGGCGCCCCAACCCCAACCCCAACCTCAACCTCGGCCTCGGCCTCCCGCGCCAGAGCAGACGCCCTCACCTCCCCGCCCGAAACCGCCACCCCCCCATCCTCCCCTCCCCCTTCCCCCCTCGGCCCAGCCGGAACCGGCCGTCCCGCCGCCCTCCCCACCTCCTCCGGCCCGTGCTGCTGCTGCTGCTGCTGCGCCTGACCCGGCGCCTGACCCGGCCCCTGCGCCCGCAACACCGAGCCCACGACGCTCGACCGCCGGCTGTACTGCTCCACCTGCCGCGCCCTCAGCGCCACATGCTTGGCCGCCACGGAGCGGGAGGCGCTGGCGACGGCGGCGAGGTCGACGAGCAGATCCGCGAGGCGCATCGCGGAGGTTTTTCTTTTTTTTTTTTTTTTTTTTTTTTTTGGTCTGTCGTCCTTTGCGATTACGGCGGAAATGGAAAGGAAAAAGGATCAGAAAGAGGAAGAAGGGTGCGTGCTGGGTAATTACTGTGTCTGCGTCGGGGTTGATCCCATCTCGATGCGCATGGGGTTAGGGTCGGATAGGCTCCCTCCGTGATCCGTCCGGGCCAAGGTCGCTCGGGTAGGTATGTAGGGAGTGGAAGCGCGTGCTTGGCCGGAGCCGAGGAGGCAATGTAAATTTTTGAGTGCAGAGCGAGCGCCTGCTGGAAAACGGTGCTGTGGTGCGACGCAGGGGCAGGGGCCCCTGCGGCATTAGCGCCGGGTAGGGGACCCGGACTGCTGGGGGTTCCATCCACTTACAGAGGTATATATGCGGGAGAGAGTGATGACATGAAAGAACAATCAGATCCGTGCCAACATCCAACTGCGGTCTATCACTCTGGGTATCATTCTAAAAGTACAGTCGCTATGCCCCCAACATGCCCCCTACTTCATCACACTTCTCAACCCCGAGACTCTCATCCTTGGCGTCACCCTCGGCGTGGCCCTCACCGAGCCACTAAACGGCGACTCGTCGCCCTTCCTCCCCGCACTATCAATCTTCCCCCACAGCCGCCGCGCCGCCGGCGTCAGCTCCCCACCGGCCCCCACCCGCGGACTGCTCGGGAACTTGGGCGCCGGCGTGCGCTCCACCCGGCCCGTGACCCCCAGCCTGGCCGACGTGCGCTGCGACTGCGAGATCCGCTCCACCATGCGATGGTGCAGCGCCTCCCGCCTCCCCTGCTCCGGCAGCTGGAACGGATTCGGCGCCGCATCCCCGGGACCCAGATCAATCGCCGCCGCCGCGTCCCTCCTCCTCCTCCTCCGCCGCACCTCCGGCTCGGGCTCCTCGTCATCCACAAACGCATACCCCGCCACGCGCGGCGTCTCATCCCCGCCACCCCCGATGCTCGACTCCACATCACACGCCCTGGGCCCCTTCCCGGCGATGGCATTCCGTATCTCCGACAACGACGGCGACGCCGCGCGGCCCCTCCCGGCCTCCCCCCCACCAGCAACCCCCGGCGGCGCCGCCACCACCCGCGTATTCTCGTACACCACGCGCCGCGGCGCCGCCCTGCTCTCCCGCTGGCCGCGCGCCGCCGCGCTCTCCCCGGCCCCCGCCAGCCCGTCGACCCCGTCCGGCATGAACATCAGCTGGTTGTCCGGGCGGGCGCCGGCCCAGTGGTCCGGCGCGGCCGGGCGGTCGTCGGCGGCGGGGTGGCAACCGCGGAGGGCCAGCCTCTTGTCATCGTGCGCCCTGTTGTCGTTGTTGTTGTTGTTGTTGTTGTGGGGGCCCCCCTGCGACGACGCGCGGAGCCGCGTCTCGACCTCCTTCTGCTTGAGCTGCTGCCGTGACGGCAGCTTGTTCCCCGTCCAGAGCCAGGCGTACCGCGCGACGCGTTTTTGGTTCTGGCGGTCGAGGAGCTTGTAGAAGGACTCGTTGTCTTCCGAGGTGTATTTGGATTGGAAGGCGGCGAGGCTGAGGTTGGTGTCTATGGAGGGGGCGCGCGGTTTGGCGGCTGTTGTTGGTTTTGTTGTTGTGGTTGTGGTTGTGGTTGTGGTTGTGGTTGTGGTTGTGGTGGTGGAGGCGACTGAGGCGGGGGTGTCGCCGGCATAGTTGCGCGGGGTGCGGGCGGTGCTGGATTGTTGCGGGCGGAACGGGGTTGCCGCCGGTGTGCCTCGTCGGCGTCCTGGGGTCATGACCTGTCGCAGGCGGCGGCTGGCGCTCTCGATCCATTCGTCGTCTTTGGATTCAAGCGCATCGAGGTATTCCTGTTGTGTTTCGCTCTCGAGGAGCCCGGGGAAGAAATCGCGGGCGACGATGTGCGAGAGGGCGTCTAGGTACGCGTCTTCGTCGAGGACTCGTCGCGGTCGCTTGATTCGCTTCGCTGGCGGCGGCGGCGGCATCAGCTCCATGTCGGTCCGCTTGCGGGCGACGGCCGTTGATTGAGGTCCCACTGGTTCCATGATGGTGTTTGGTGTTTGGTGACTCGTGCCCGTCGAGGAAGCAAGTTGTGTTTGCAGTTTCCTGGAGGCGAATCGCTCAGGTCGCCAAGAGCTGGCGGGGGTCAAACAAGTGGCCGCGTATGCAAGTAGCCTTCAAGTAACCTTTATGCGTAAGCTATGCATCTAGGAAGTATAACGTATATCCATCGGCGAATGAATTCAAGGCTCACAACCAAACATCGTGCAAGTTGCAACACGATCGATCAATCTTGAGAATATTGTCCGGGCAAGTACGCGCGTTGTGCATTGCATGGCCGTGTTACCGGTGGCTGGGCTGCAAGGTTAGGCTTTGGCTTTGCTTTATCCCGGTCCTACGTCGAGGTTGGGTTCGTTGGGATTGAGATGAAGCAGTCCGTCCTACGGATACCGGCGGTTGGTCCGCGCCAGATGACCAGGCATGGCCGCCAGGCTGCACAGGGAGACATGATCCGATTCAGCCTATGTTAAACGCACCCTCAAGGTAGTAGGATCTCGTCGGCCGCGTTTAGGAAGGGCAGAGTTCAGCACGGGGGTCCGAGTGATTTCATCCGAGACCGATGTAGAGCACTGGCACTGGGCCCGGTATCAGAGCGTCCTAGGCGCCACCACCGAATAGGTATGTAGTCCTCGCACCTTTTCTTCCATCCAACAGAATCCATGCTCCTCTAGGACTGGCTGCCCCCCAGATTGTTTGTCCTGGCCCCCCCGACTTCAAGTACGCCTGCACCTGCGGCCCTTCTTCCATACTGCCATTCGTGTTGTTGGACGGCTGAGCAGACCCCGTCCGCTGGCCCCGTCGACCATCGCTTCCTACCTTCGTTATCCGATTTGGGACTTTTGTTATTACCGCGGTCGTGGGAAAACGGCGGGCCTACCTTTGCAACTCCCAGAATCCTACTCGTCGCGATGGGCCGAATCTTACGCGTCAGACATGAGACCAAAGGGGACTCGGCACATTCAGAGAAGCGGCATACTACGGCTGAACTCGCGCCATCATGTCCCATCTGCCAAGAGCCCGTCGGCTCACGCAACGTCGAGGGCGCCATGGAATGCTGGAGCATGTTGCCGTGCGGACACCGCTTCGGCAGCTACTGCATCAAGCACTATTTTGGCCTCGCCGGCGAGGAGCGAGCATTGTGTCCCGTTTGTCGGCGAGCCGCGCACCACCGCTGTGGTCACCCCGTCCTGCCCGTCGTGCTCAGCTCTCCCGCCAAAAAGCACACGGCCTTCACCACAGCAGCATACCCGCCCAGGCACAGCGCGGGATCCCCGCAGCTTCCACTCACCATGCCCTGCCACTACTGCCAGGACCCCAATGCGGCAGAGGACACGCCCGCCAGACAGCCCATGTGGAAGGTTCCGCTCCGTCCGTTCCGCTGGCTGGCGAGACTGGCGCCCTTCGGCCGACGAGGCGGCCGCACGCGGGGAGCACCGCGCGATCAAGCGCCGTTGGAGGGGCCGTGGATGGACACTTTCCCTAGACATCGGGATCCTGAGTGGGAGAGATGGTGGAGGGAGCAAGCTCCTCGCGGGGCATAGAACTCGGGGTTGGCATTGCCGTTTCGAGTCTCGCACAAGAGATAAGCATGGCATCCCCAAGTGTAACGCTGGATCTACCGTCTGCTTGCTGATTTGGTCTTTATGTGGTTACCACCAGGGAATTGGTTTAGGCATATGGCAGGACACAGAGTGGGGTTGTTTAGTGCCCATGGAGGGTGGAGGGGCATTTCCTCAGGCCTTACCCCGCAGTCCGTATCATCAGTGGGTATCAGTAGATTAGAGGATTACGAGCGAATCTTACACGCATTTCATCTTCCGTATCCCGTATCCCGTACTGTACACCTTGCATTCGGCAGTGGGGTCGCTCTCTCGATTGAACAAGACACAATCGCAATTGGCATGGTTCCGTTGCATCTGCAAGATGCGATTCAAGGCAGACCTCAAGAATGTGAGGACCTTTTCCAGTAAGCCGCACCCGCTCCAGCCAATATCGGATCGATCTAATCCCCCGCACCTCCAGAACTGACAGCAGCGCTGAATTCGCTGGAGAAAATCGCCTGGGTGCGCCTGGACGATGACACAGTCCGACTCACCGTGATCCCGGACACGGGATCCCAAGTATGGGCGTATGTTCTCTCCGCCCAACCGACCAGCCGACCCAGATTATCACAAATTGACGTGCCCCCGCTGCCAGCTCCCTATCGGTCGACCTGATCTTTGACAACTACGACCTCCAATCGGCCGAGCCGAACAACGCCATCAACCTCGAACTCCCGCTCGGCCCGTTGCAGCGCGCGCTCAAGTCGGCCATCGGCAGCAGCTATGCCAAACTGCGCCTCAGCAAGCGGGACGGCGTTCCGATGCTGTCCATGACCATCCACACCATGACCAAGGACGGCGCCCAAGACTCGCGCGGCGGCGGCGGCGGCGGCGGCGGCGGCGGAGGAGCGAACCACCACAACAACGCCTTCAGCACCCAGCGCGACCCGGACGCGTACGGCGACCCCTACGACTCCTTCCCGCAGGAATCCCTCGAGCTCACCATGAAGCGCGAGCGCGAAAAGATCATCACCCAGGACATACCGGTGCGCGTGCTGCACCCCGGAACGGTCGAGACAATCATGCAGCCCAAGGTGCGCGAGCCGGACGTGCACATCCAGCTGCCGCCGCTGCTGCAGCTCAAGGCCATCTCGGACCGCTTCACCAAGCTGGCCTCCACCGGCACCACCGGCGCGGGCCCCTCCCGCACCGGCGGCGGCCCCTTCTCGGGCGGCGGCGGCGGCGTCGGGTCCGCGCAGAGCCCCAAGCTGACGCTCTCGGCCAACATGCACGGCTCGCTGCGGCTGCGGCTGGCGACGGACGCGCTCGACATCACGTCGGTGTGGGACGGGCTCGAGAACCCGGAGCTGGACCCGAGCCAGCTGGCGGTGCCGCTCGCCGAGCACCCGAGCACCGTGTTCCGCGAGGCCGGCCCGGACCGGTGGGCCGCCGTGCGCGTCGACGGCCGCGACTGGAGCCGCGTGCTGAGCGTGGGCCGGCTCGAGGGCCGCGTCATTGCGTGCTTTGCCGACGACCACGCGCTGATCCTGTACGTGTACGTGCCGCATGCGGATGACGCGGGCGCCGAGGATGTGGTGACGGTGAGTTTCTTTTTCGTGTTTCTTGTGGTGCGTGGGTGGAGTGGGTTTGTGCTAACGGGGTGGCAGTACTACGTCTCGTCGTACAGCACTTGATGGCGGCGACATCTTGCGCGGGGCCACCGGCTCTTGCTTTTGGAATGGATGGCGCATATGGGTTCTAGTCTCTACGGATGGATGTATGGGGCAACTGGACGGTAAATGGAACGGGCATCGCGGATCGGAGCGTCAACACGGGATACAGGCGCAAGAGCTGATTTTAGCCATCATCAACATCATTCTGCGTGCGCTGTTCCCCCAACGGCGCGAACCAAGCCTTGTGAACCACCACTCCAGTCATGTACTCGCATTCCGACCGCTCCCATACACTACCTAGACGCCCAACCGCATCATCCCCACTTATTAAACATACTCATACTCTTGGTACACATCCAACCCAACCCCTCATCACGAAACCACCTCCCCTTGTATATACTGCCCATCCACCCATCCTCAATAAATCCAAACCACCCCACCCCCCCCTTTTCTTTTTTACTTCGCCATCATAACATCCACATACCGCGCACTCTTGCGCGCCTTCTTCGCCCCCGGCCGCCTCGGCCCCGCAGCCCCAATCAGATCGTCGATGCTGTTCGAGCTGCTCAGCGCCGGCCTGCTCGTCGGCGGCGCGCTGGTGTTGGACACGGAGCGGAGCATGCCGACGGGGCGGCCCGTACCAGCACCACCGCCGGGGACGACGAGGTTGGGCCGGCCCGCGGCTGCCGACGGCGCGGGCGGGGTGGACGACGACGACGGGCCGAGACTAACGGCCCGGGGCGGGCCCGCGGGCGGTGCGCTGGCTCGTCCTCCTCGTCCTCCTCCTCCTCCTCCTCCTGCTGGTGGTGGTGCTGCTGCTGATGGGGGGGCTGGGCTGGAGGAGGTGGAGCGGAAGCCGCGCGGGGGTGGCGGAGTGAACTTTTTGGCGGTGTCTTCTGCGGCGCCGGCGTTCTTGTTGACCCAGCGCTTGAGCTCCGGGTCGTAGTGGAAGGAGTTGGGCTCGCCCAGCTTGGCCCGGATGGGCTTGTTTGGGTTGCCGGCTTCTTGCTGTTGCTGTGGCGGCTGCTCCTTTTTGCTGCCGCCGAACCAGCTTGTGAAGCCCCAGCCCTTTTTGGTTTGCTTGGCGGCGTCGGCGTGTTTCGCTTGCGGTATGTATGTTAGCATGCATTGACGCCGCGTGGGCTGCGGACTGTTGGGACTCACCATCCTCCTCGGCGGCCTTGCGGAACAGTTCCGCATTTTCACGGTCCTTCTCTTCCTTCGACTTCTCGGCGGGCCGTGGGACGGGGAAGTCATCCTCGTCGTCATACATGATGCCCTTCTTTTTCGGCTTCGGCTTCGGCTCCTCGACCGAGCTCGCGTCGTCGTTGGAAGGCGGCGGTCCGGCTTCAAATGTCGGCGGCTCGTACGCATATGGCTGATACGACGGGGCCTCATAGGCACCACCGGCAGAAGCCCCTTCAGGAACCGCCTTGTTCTCCTCTACAGGCGCCGCGTAGGGGTTGAACGGAGGGGCCTCAAATCCATATGAAGGAGGCTGGTGACTGGATGCTTCGGCGGCTTGGTTGTCGGCGGCGGGCCCTTGCGGGACAGACTCGGGGAAGGTTCCGTTGGAAAGCGGGCTACGCTGATGCTGCGCGGACACCTGGGGTTGGTATGTCTGAGACGCTGGGCCGTATGGTGATTCTTGCGAAGAGTTGAGTTCAGTACCGTGGGGTGAGTACGCGGCAGCCGGAGACGCGCTCCTGGCCGGGCTGTAAGTGCCCTTGCGCCCAGCTTGCATCTCCAGGGACCGCCTGGGCAACTCGAACGAGCCTCGGTTCAACTCACTCGACGTCCGCTCCATTGACGACCGAGGCACATACGACGAGGTGGAGGGTCTGCTGCTTGGAGCCGGCTGACCCGGCGCATAACGGGACGCAGCCCGGGTCGGCGGCGCTGAAGCTGTCGCGGGGCCATTGGCGAGAGGCGGCGGGGCGCCGTAGCTGGGAACGACAGCACCGAACGTCTCCAAGTTGTTGACCGAGGATGTGCGGCTGATGGTCGGAGTGTCCCCCGCGACGCGCGCAAAAGGTCCAGCTTCCCCTCCCTCGCCCGACGATGCTTGGCCAGGGTTGTCGTCCTCGCCGGCAACGAACTTGTTGAATCGGTTCCACACCGAGTCCGATACCTTGTTCATGCTCGGCTTCGGGATCCAGGAATTCGATTCCTCCTTCGGCGCCTGTCGTAGCCGCATCATGAGGTCCTCGACAGCATGTTCCAGAATAGGGTGGTGGTATGGAGACCTCTTCGTCTGCGCCGTGATGGCTGTTGCGATGGCTTCACAGTATTGCAACGCCTTGTCCCTCAGCCCGTACTCGGCCAGAGCAAGGGCATGTTGCAGCTTATACGCCGCCAAATGCGGGATCGTAACAGGCACATTGGAGCCTCCAGCAAGGCTCTGGCCGTATTCGTAGACCTCGCTCAGCAGGAGCGGCTCGATCTCCTTGGCGAACTGCTCGGCCTGCTTTTTGTGATCGGACCCGACAAGGACGAAGTGCGACGCTGGATCGTCGAGGCCGCCGAAAATGGTGTGGCTGCGCGCGAACATGAAGCAGATATGAGCTGCCTCTGCCCGGCCATAACCAGAGAGCAAAACGCCGAGCGAGTTGATCGCGCGCACGTCATCGGTGCTCCGGTTGCTGAGGATGAGGCCGAGAGTCTCGCGCCACTTGTCGAGGCCTTCCATGGCGTCCTTCGAGGGCCCAGACACCATGTCTTTGGCCATGAGCTGCAGTCCGGCGCGTGCATGAACCGGCACGAGCTCATCAACACTGTCTTCGTGATTTCCGGCGAGAACCTCGTACAAAGCAGCTAGCGACTCGTGGCCGGGGAGGTTGACCTCCTTTTTGACGAATTCCTGCGAGACCTTCTTGTACAGCTCCGGCGCGAGAGCATTGGAGAGCAACAGGGCATGGCCCCAAAGGCGCTGGTCCACTGCAGCCCAGACGGCCTTCTCGCAGTCGCCGCGCAGAAGATGGTGGCGCATCTGCTCGACGGTCGAGGAGCTGACCGCATCGGACTGCGTCCCAGCTGTCGAGGAAGTGTTCAGTCCAAAGGCGGGCGCACCATCGGTGTACGGCGGCCCACTCCCGGACGCCTCAAGCCCAGGGGTCAGAAACTCCCGCACGGCAGTTTCAACAGTTGGGTTGCCTTCAAGCACCCCGTCATGCTCAACGAGCAGTCGAAGAATCTTCCACAAAAGGACTCTCTCCGCAGCCCGCTTGTCCTCGTGCGACAGGTGAGACTGAACGCGGAGGTTGTTGGGCAATCCCCGCTCCAAGCTCTCAATGCCAGTAGTCAGCCAGGCAACAGTTTCCTTCTTCTTCGACTTGCCCTTGAGAGGTCCTGGAAACTTCGCAAGCCGCTCCTCAAACGGGATGATGTCCTTGGCGTTCTGAATCTTGACCTCGCCGGGACTGCGAACCACTGCCGGGATGCTCGAGTTCATACCGTACCGGGGCACCTCCTTCGGGAACATGGTGACAAGAGTCCCGCCGACACCCCACGTGATGAGAGGCGCGCCTCGCCATCGCTGAAGCGGGTCGTTTTCACGGCCGTCTGTCGGAGGAATCACGTTGAGATTCAAGGAGAAGCCCCGAGGACGTGAGGTAGTTGTGGACGGCGCCCCTGGAACCGGCCCGGGCGGGATCGCCGCGGCAGAATACGATGTCGCTCGCGGAGACGTGACATCGTGCACTGACGAGGGCCGAGGAATTGGATCGGCGGGCATCACAGGCCGGCTGCCATATAACGCTCCGGGAGACTGGGTCTGGGAGCGAAGGGGCGGGGCAAAGTCAGGAGGCGGCGCGAGGGGACTGTGGCCGGGCATGGCGCGTTTGGGTGGTGACAACAAAGTCTGGCCGGAAACAGGCGGAGGGGGTGGTGTTGCCCTCGACCGTTGGGCCGGTGGTGCATACCTCGACTGGGGTGGGGATGCTGGCTGGGGATGTAGTCCGCGTCCGGGAGATGTTTGGACTGGCCCCCAAGTTTCCTCTTCCTCGACCTCTCGGGTTGGGGGCAAAGACGGTACCCGTTGAAGTCGTGGCTCGTAGACAGAGCTAACGTTCCGTTTCTCTGCCGGGCTGCTTTCAGCATGGTTGATTGGCACATGAGCTCTCGACCTCTCATGGGAGATTTCAAAATGCGCCAGAGGGCTAGAGGTGCGGGGGAGGTGAGGCAAAGTCGGAGGGCCCGGGGGGACGGGGGCTACTCCGTACTGGCCGCTAGGTTGCCGTGATGCTGGCGGGGCGGGGGAATATCGGGGCCCCGGCGGGACTGGAGCGGCGCCAAGGGTATAAGTCGCGCCAGGAGGCGCCGGAGAATAGCGGGACGCCGCAGCCGGCACGGCAGGCGAGAGCGCTGGAGCGGAACCCAGTGAAGCATAAGGGTTGGCACGCGGAGGGGCGACTAGGTTGGGAATAGCCGCTCCAGGCCCGCTCGGTACCAGCGGTGCCGGAGGATGTATGGGGTGAGCGGTTACGGGCGGCGGAGCTGACTGCGGTGGTGGGCCATAAGGACTCGGCTGGGCTGGCGACGGCAAGCCTCTATGGCTTTGCCTTGACGTGGGCCTTGGCTTTGTGGTTATGGGAAGCTCCTCGAAGAAGCTCTCATGATGCGGCTTGTGTGCGCCTGGAGATCCCTGTGCCGAGTGACTAGATCCCGGACGTCCCATACCAAAAACCGGTGCGCTGCCCGCAGGCGACGAGTGAGATTGCGAGCTTGCGCTTCTCGGCGGTGGCGGCATGGCGGCGGAAAGCGGCTGCGGTGGTGCTGTGGTTCGCTGGAGCGGCTGCGCACTCGCACGTCTCTTTGGCTTGACGACGTCCATGGGCAGATCATAGGGTGAGGTATACCCCCCCTTGGCCTTGTCCACAAAGCTCTGAGCCTTGATCTTCTCCTGTGGCGGAGGGGCGCCATATCCATACGGCGCGGGGGCCGCGGGAGCGGATGACGGCACGGCAAAGGGCGTGGCGACCGAAGGCGGCACCAACGCTGGTCCGACTGGTAGATAGGGACTCGCCGGTGTCGGCAGCATCGTAGTCGCGGCAGGCAAGTAGGGATTGTCTGGTGTGGTTGTGGCCGGCGTGTAGCTGGGAGGCATGTACTGGCTGCTTACAGCCGGCGCGGCAGGAACTGACTGGAATCCAGGGGCAACAATTGGGCTGCTCGACGCCGGTAGTGGAATTTCGGCATCATCGAGGAGGCCCTCATCATCACTGCCGAGGAATGCGGCCGCGTCCAACTCCTCCGGGCCCGGTTCTTCGTCTGGCAGAAAGTCTTCGTCGTCCTCGTCGGCAAACATCGCCTCCCATTTCGCATCCAGGTCCTGGCCATCCTCAGCCTTTGGCGCGCCCGTTGGGTTCGCGGAGCTCTCGGTCGGCAGCTCGTTGATCTCGTGCTCTTGCGCCGGCTCCTCTTCACGCGCCGACTCCTCAACCGTCTCCTGCAAGGGTGCAAAGCTAGGTCTGGAGGAACCCATATCGAGCGATTTCAATACATCCATGGTTGACTTGCGTTCCATCGCGGGCGGGCGAAAGTCGTCCTGCTGGCTGGCCGAGTCCCCTCGGACGTTGCTGAAGAAGTCGTCCTCTTCCCCAGCGGCATCCTCTCCAAAGAGGTCGGGGCCCCCATCATTCGCGGCCTGAACCATGTCATCTTCCTCGGCCGATGCGACCAACGGAATCCCTTCCTCGAAGCGAGCGTCTAGCGCCTCGTCAGGTGCCCCGTTGAACGCATCACTGGCAAAGTGGTGGGAGTCGTGGCCATGGTCCACGTCCTGCGCATCCGGGCCGCCTGGTGCCGTTCTAGACATTGCATCTGGTAGGATCCCGTCCTCGTCTATTTCCTCCTGCTCGATCTCACGGATCATATCCTCGGCCTGGTTGAAAGAGATCGGATGCGCCAGCTCGTGCGACGCTTCGCTGTGTGGAGAGGGGGCGGGTGGGAAGGAATTTGTCCGGGTGTTCTCCGACATGAACTTGGAGGGATCTGGGGTGGTTCCAGTCTGTTGGAGGTCCCACTCGGCATCGTCGTCGTCGTCGGTCCAGTTCACTTCATGAGGCACCGTGCGGGTAAACGACATTGTGCTCAAGTGTTTGGACGCGCTCGATTCGGCCGGCGGAGCATGCGCGGTAGGTTCGGCAGAGTCGGGCTGCGTGGGCGATTCGGGATTCGCGACGGGTTCGTCGGTTGCCTCTGCCGTCCGACTGTCGCGGGTGTCATGATCCGGAAGCCAAGCATCAGACGCCCCCCCAGTGTAGTCGCCCGCGGTCTGCGCGCTAGCGGCAACCGGTTCTACTCGATCGTCTACAGGCTCGTCCTGCGGGGGACTAGGTGTGGTGTCGTTTGGCGAAATCCGACGCAGGTCCGCGACCGAGTTCGGCATCAGTGCTGGATGCCATGATGATTTCGGCGCGTCGGACAGCATGTTGGAGGTATTAGATGGCGCGCAGAAGTTCGGAGACGATGCGCCGCTGCGCGACAGAAAGGAAAAAAATACTAGAAAATACCAAGTGAATTAGCTGCGAGATCTCGATCAGTCCAGGGGCAGCCGAGAGACGGCGAAGGCACGTTGCCTGCCTGACCCCTGTTCCAAGCACGTAACCAGCATGGGTAGGGAAAAAAGAAAAATTGCACCCGTACTTATACAACAGGAACGGCCAGCTTAAAGGGAACGTCTAGTACCGAGTCATCTTTGCCCGGGCTTTGGCGAATGTTTTCCTGAATAGCGTCTCCCGATGCGGTTCTAGGTGCAAGTTGGCAAGACCAGGTTGATGATGACGGGACTCACAAGCGGCACTGCATGGCACAGACGAAAGGGAAACGCTGTCCTCAGGGCGCTGCGGGATACTGCCGGCAGGCGGTGCTAACAACGTTGGTCCTGTCCGGAGCTGCATCTGTTAGGAGAGGCGCCACGCTAGCTTGGCAGATGGCGTGCTGGACAGGTGAAGTGGGGACATGACTCTAACAGATAAGATGCTGCCTGCAATCTGATTGAGCGTCATCTGCTAATGCAGCCCAGACCCCTGCCAGCTTTCCCGCGGCCTGTGAAGCGTACGCGGCACCTGTCGCAATTGTTGGTCGCAACTGTTAGCAACTTAGCACCTTGCATGTGTGCCCAGCCTGAACATGCTATTTCCCCTTTCCCTTGCAACCGTCAACGAGTCGAGCTACACCACAGCAGAATATTCCCACACTTGATCGGCGACCCTAGAACAAGCGACCCGGCATCCCCAGCCACGCCTTGCGATGGGCGCCCCGTCATCTCGACAACAGACGTGACACCCGAGGGAGTATGCAGGGAAGGGACGGGGCTGGATAACAGAAAAGAGGGCGCATTCGTCTCAGACCCGAGGAAGAACAACAAAATCTAGGCCAGGTGTCCCGAAGACCCCGGCCAATGCGGAATGCCTCCCCCAGCGTTGCACCACCCCGCCAAGCCGCCAGACTCGCCGGCCGACGACTCCGACTCGGACTTGGAGATCGATCTCGAAGAGCTTGACCCACACGCCGACACCGCCGCGCAGCAATCGAGGACGGGCTTTCTGGGCGGACAGACGCGAGACACCGTCGAACAACGAGCCCCGAGAATCGCTCTGCGCACACTCCGCATGGGCGGGCTACGACGTGGCGCCAAACGCAATGGATACGGGGAGCTGGGCAGCAGCCGTGACGGGGCCGGCGAGGATGCCGAGTCGCAGCTCAGAGAGGGGGACGCGAGCAATCCACGCTACTTGGATGCCAGCGCCGGCGGGGACGATGCGCCGCTCCTCAGCGAGCACGGCCAGGGCACAGCCAAACGGCGGCGGTCGTACACCAGCGGCAGTATACGCAGTCTTGGCTTGAGGCTTCCCCGCTTCCTGTCCACGGCTTCCGCAAACCAGCACAACCATGACCATGAACGCGACAAGGAGGATGACGACCCGTCATCGTCAAGACTGGTGGCCGTGGGCTCAACGCAGTCGACACGCTTCCCGCCCAACAGCGTCTCCAACGCCAAGTACACCGCCTGGAGCTTTCTACCGGTCACGCTCTACAATGAATTCTCCTTCTTCTTCAACATGTATTTCCTCCTGGTGGCGCTCTCCCAGGCGATCCCGCAACTCCGAATCGGCTATCTCTCGACCTACGTTGCCCCGTTGGCATTCGTGCTGGTCATCACACTGGGCAAGGAGGCCTACGACGACATTGCGCGGCGGAGGAGAGACAACGAGGCGAACTCGGAGGAGTACACGGTGCTCCACTTCGACGAACCCGGAAAGGCGGTAGCAGGCGTGCGGCCGAAGAAGAAAATGAAAATGAAGTCGACGCATGGAAGGAAAGGGGCCAAGCGCCACGTCCTGGAAAGGGACCGGCTGTCGGATATACAAGAAGAGGAGGAGCAGATGGAGGGAGATGGCCGTCGACGATCGGTATGGGGCGTTTCCGAAATCAGCAAAAAGTCCAAGGATCTCAAGGTTGGCGACATCCTGAAGCTCAGCAAGGGGCACCGCGTCCCCGCCGATGTCATCATCCTAAAATGCATCTCGAATGATGCGGCCACTCAAAAGGACGACGAGGTGGCGGTGCCCGCAGAGGAGCCTTTGCTACTCGACCATGCTCTTGATTCTGGGGAGGGCAGCTCAGGTATCGACGCTATTGCTGAAGATGGCCAGGCAGAAGCCGACGACGACTCGAACGGGGAGACATTCATCAGGACTGACCAGCTCGACGGCGAGACCGACTGGAAGCTGCGGCTGACGTCCCCCTTGTCGCAACAACTGGCCACTGAGGAACTGGTCCGTCTCCGCGTCACCGGCGGCAAACCCGACAGGAACGTGAACGAGTTCGTCGGCACCCTAGAGCTACTCCCATCGCGCGAGGATGCCATGAGCTCGGCCCCCCTTTCCCAGTTCGACGACAGTCTCTCGCGGGCCGCACCCCTCTCCATCGATAACACGGCCTGGGCTAATACGGTCATTGCCTCGCATGCCACGGCGCTGGCGGTGATTGTCTACACTGGACCCCAAACACGCTCTGCCTTGTCCACCTCGCCGTCCCGCTCCAAGATCGGGCTCTTGGAGTACGAGATCAACTCGCTTACCAAGATTCTTTGCTTTCTCACGCTCGGCCTCTCCATCATTCTGGTCGCCTTTCAGGGGTTTAGCAACACCAAGGGGAATATCTGGTACGTCAAGATCATGCGGTTCCTGGTCCTGTTTTCGACCATTGTGCCCATCAGTCTGCGGGTCAATCTGGATCTCGGAAAGAGCGTCTACTCGTATTTTATCCAGAGAGACCCGGGCATGCCTGGCGCCGTTGTGCGCACCAGCACCATCCCCGAGGACCTGGGCCGGATCGAGTACCTGCTCAGCGACAAGACGGGGACTCTGACCCAGAACGAAATGGAGATGAAGAAGATCCACGTCGGCACCGTCTCGTATGCCAACGACGCCATGGATGAGGTTTCGGCATATGTGAAGCAGGCCTTCCACCCCGCCCCGTCGGCCGGCTCCCCAAACAATGCAACCCTGACTACTCCGTCTTCGTCGCTATCATCGGCGGCGGCGGCCAGTGCCGGGGCGACCAGGACGCGCCGGGAGATTGGGTCTCGTGTCCGTGACGTCGTCCTCGCGCTTGCTCTTTGTCACAACGTGACGCCAACGACCGAGGAGGAAGAGGACGGCCGAATGGTGAATTCATACCAGGCCAGCTCGCCCGACGAGATTGCCATCGTCCGGTGGACTGAAACGGTTGGTCTGCGGCTGGCACATCGTGACCGCAAGAGCATGGTTCTTGAGTCGACCGAGACCGGCCGGACCGTCGTCAAGATCCGTATCCTGGACATCTTCCCCTTCACCTCGGAAGGCAAGCGAATGGGGATCATTGTCCAGTTCTATGAACGGCTGCAGCCCGGCGTCCCGGCCGTCGGCAGTGGCGAGATGTGGTTCTACCAAAAGGGCGCCGACACCGTCATGGGCGCCATCGTTGCGGCAAATGACTGGCTGGACGAGGAGACGGCCAACATGGCGCGCGAGGGGCTCCGGACGCTCGTTGTGGGGAGAAGGCGGCTGTCGGCGGCCGAGTACCAGGAGTTCGCGGCCACGTATCAGGAGGCATCCCTGGCCATCAGCGGGCGCGAGAGCGGGATGCAGGCCGTCGTATCGCGGTACCTCGAGCACGATCTGGAACTGCTCGGCGTCACGGGCGTGGAGGACAAGCTGCAGAAGGACGTCAAGTCGTCGCTAGAGCTGCTCCGCAACGCCGGCATCAAGATCTGGATGCTCACGGGCGACAAGGTGGAGACGGCGCGCTGCGTGGCCGTCAGCGCCAAGCTGGTGGCCAGGGGCCAGTACATCCACACGGTCGACAAGCTGAGGCGGAAGGACGCTGCGCTGGAGCACCTCGACCTGCTCCGGAGCAAACCCGACTCGTGCCTGCTCATCGACGGCGAGAGCCTCAGCATGTACCTGACGCACTACCGGACCGAGTTCATCGCGGTCGCCGTCCTCCTCCCGACCGTGGTCGCGTGCCGCTGCTCGCCGACGCAAAAGGCCGAGGTGGCCAAGCTGATCAAGGAGTACACCAAGAAGCGCGTCTGCTGCATCGGCGACGGCGGCAACGACGTGTCGATGATCCAGGCCGCCGATGTCGGCGTCGGCATCGTTGGCAAGGAGGGCCGCCAGGCCAGTCTCGCGGCCGATTTCTCCATCGAGCATTTCTTCCACCTGACCAAGCTCCTCGTGTGGCACGGCCGCAACAGCTACAAGCGCAGCGCGAAGCTCGCCCAGTTCGTCATCCACCGCGGCCTGATCATCGCCGTGTGCCAGACCATGTACAGCATCGCTCTCAAGTTCGAGCCCGAGGGTCTCTACAAGGTCTGCCCCCCCATCCTTCTTTTCTTCTCTCCCCCCTTTCCGTCTTTTCTCCTCCCTCCCTTCCTAACCGGATCCCATACTCACCTGACTCCCTGCGCACAGGACTGGCTCATGGTCGGCTACGCCACCGTCTACACGGCCATGCCGGTGCTCTCGCTCGTCCTCGACAAGGACGTCGACGAGAACCTGACCAACCTGTACCCGGAGCTCTACAAGGAACTGACGTCGGGCCGCTCGCTGTCGTACCGCACCTTCTTCGTCTGGGTCTTCGTCTCGGTCTACCAGGGCTGTCTGATCCAGGGCCTGTCGCAGCTGCTCACCAAGGTCGATGGCCCGCGCATGCTGGCCGTCAGCTACACGGTGCTGGTGCTCAACGAGCTGCTCATGGTGGCTATCGAGATCACCACGTGGCACTGGGTCATGGTGGTGTCGATCGTGGGCACCTTTCTGATGTTTGTCGGGTCGGTTCCGTTTCTGGGCGCGTATTTTGATCTGGCGTTCGTGTTGACGTGGTGAGTATCCCGCTCCGGTTTGGTGTGATGGGCGGGGAGACGCGGGCTAACCACTGGGACCAGGGGGTTCTACTGGCGGGTTGCTGCCATTGGGGCCATGTCGCTGATCCCGACGTATGCGGCCAAGGTCATCCAGAGGACGATGAAGCCGCCGTCGTACCGGAAGGTGCAGGGGATCTGAGGGTGGGTGGGTGCAGGGCGAGCATGGGATGGCGTTGGGGGGCGGTTGTAGACCGCAGCATTGCGGTTAATTAGCATTTTGCCCTGAACGGAAGCGATCTATGTCCAATGTCCTTATCCGCGCTGTCCAACCCCGTCTATGTCGAATCTGTACATGGCATGTCCTCCGCGCTGATCCTACATCCTTCCATACCACCTCTTACATCTTCAAGACAAGCCAGTCCTGGGCAAGAGCCGGGTATTTCCTCCCGAGTTCGCCAATAACGCCCGTGACCGGACCCTGCAGCTCCTTCCCGCCGGCCCACACCTTGGCGCCGGTGAATCTCTCGATGAAGCCATCCGGCCCCGAGACCATGAGCAGGTTCTTGCCACCGGCCACCCGCTTGCCATGGCCGTCTTCGCAGCGGCAGCACTTGCCAGCGCCAGCAGCATCGTCATCGTCCCGGTCGTCCGAGACGACTAGTTTCTTGGCCGAGTGATACCGGCAGGCATCCGAGACGACGGTGTGTCCCGGCGGAGCTGCGTCCTTGCTCGCCCCCGCAAACGGCCACCACCAACCCAACCGCGCCCCTGCCCCGTCGGACACCCCCGTTGCCCGGGTAATCGCCCGCGCATCGATAGACGACCCCTCCTCGTCCACCGTGCACACATAGCTGAACCGGCCCCCCGACCGCGCCCGCATCTCCTCCAACATGCCCACCACCGCGGCCCGCTCCCCACAGTCCTCCCGCCGCCGATTCGCCCACACCACCTCCATCTCCACACCCCCCCCGGCCCTCCCAGAAAAAAGCAGCGCCTCGGCCGCCTGCAACGCCGACGCAATCCCCGTGCCCCCGGCCAGAAACACCACCCTCCTCGCCCCCGCCGCCGGGCAGTCCTCCCCGTCTCCAAGCCCCGCCCGCCCACACACATCGAACCCCAGCCGCGGGCCCCGCAGCTCCACCGCGTCCCCGACCCCGAGCCCCGCCAGATAGCCCGACACCTCGCCGCGCGCCATCCGCCGGATCAGCAGCCGCACCGCGCCGTCCCCATCGACGTCGCCATCGCCATCGCCATCGCCATCGCCATCGCCATCCAATGCTGCTGTCGGCAGCGGCGTATAGTCCCGCGCGACCTGCAGCTGCGGCTGCTTGACCTCGACGCTCCACAGGCCGTGGGCCCAGGCCGCGCGGATGGCGTCGGCGGTGGTGGCGGTGGCGCTACTGCTGGCGTTCTTGGGCGCGAGGGTGAGGAGGAAGGCGGTCGGGGAGACGGGCTGGCGCGCGGTGATGGTGAAGGGGGTGAAGGCGGTTGGGCTGAGCGGGGTGGGGGCGGGGTCGGTGGGGCTGTCGAGGAGGGCGAGGGCCAGGGCGAGGGAGAGGGGGAGGAGGACGGGGAGGAGGACGCGCCGGAGGAGGGAGGGTTTGCGGTTTTCTGGGGGGGGGTCTGGATTGGGATTGTCGTGGTTGTTGGTGGTGTCGGGGTGGGAGAGAAGGTTATGGGTGGTGTGGAGCGCGCGGGAGGGCGTTCGTGGTGGCGGGTTCGGGTCGGGGGCGGCGAGAGACGGGCGGAAAGGTCCCGGAGGTGCGCGTTGCCGAGCGGTTGATGTGCAGCGGCGGCGCAAGCTGGAGAATTCTGGCTGTGTTGGTGCTCTTCGCGGTATGCGAGTGTGGCAATAAAGGAGTGTTCGCGTCATCGTAACGAGTTGATTTCCGGACTTCCGCCGCCTGCCTGTGAGAATGAACGTGAAACCAAAATAATTGCATGAGAATGAGTTTGGTTGGTTGATTCGGCGGCGATGCGAGGCAATTGCCCAACTCAGCATGCAACTAAGCAGTCCTTCGCCCCGTCAATGGCAAATCCGGGATCGGCCCCTGCAGAATCACGCTTTGAACGATACAGGACAAGGCCAGGACATGATTCGAACACGGCGCTGTCTACAGCCTCAGAATCTCGCCATCCTGCCGGATCCCTCCTCGGAACAGCTCCTCGATGACCCTCCCCTTCAACACAGTCTCCTCAATGACCCCCTCAACATGCCGCGGCTCCACCCTGCCATACCAAATCCCGTGCCCGGCCAACGGATGCGCCGCGCCATCCCGCGTCTTCAGTCCCGGCGGCAAGTAGATAATCACATTTCCCGCGAATTTGTGACCCCCAATATGGCTGACCAGCCCGACGCGCGCAGCGTAGTTCCTCCCCTCGCCCTGCCCCTGCACCCCCTGCACCCCCTCCCGACCCTCCACCTCCACCTCCACCTCCACCTCCACCGGGCCCCCCAACACCTCGACCCCCTTCTCCGGCAGCCTCGCCTCAAACTCGTCCCGCAGCACCGGCCCAAACACCCCACACCTCTGATCGCGGCCGCCGTGCCCACAGATGAGCACCACCACCTCGGTCACGTCCCGCACGCCCCACAGCAGATTCCGGTACGCGGGCTTCCGCAGCAGCCGGTCGCGGTGCACCGGCGACAGGCCGTCGTGCATGGGGTGCAGCGCCTCGGGGAGCAGGTAGCCGCGCACGAGGGCCTCGACGCTGTCGAACGAGACGCGCGGCAGGAAGGGCACGTATTTGAACTGCGGGAGCAGGTAGACCGAGTTGGTTTGCAGGTCGCGGCGCTGCGGCGGGGCCGGGGAGGAGGGGAAGGACGAGTTGAGGATGGAGATGTTGTGGAAGGGCTGCGGGGATGGCGCGTGGTGGTTAGGGATGTGGCGTGGGGTTATGGAAAGCTGGGCAGGGTTGGGGTCTTACATCGCTGAACTTGCCGCCGCGGCCGACGAGTTCGCTCAGGTCGGCCGCGAGGTTGTCCCCGCCGTTGTCGTCGACGATGCGCGACGGCCAGTCGTCCTTGGCGGTGCAGACCAGTACGTGCTGCGCGTAGTTGGAGATGAGACCGTGCAGGGGGGCCTTGTGGTCAATTGGTAGACCAGGGGGGAGCTCTGGCGTCGGGGCGCACGCGCATGTCGGCGCCGGGCAGGTGGGTGTTGTCGGGAAGCTGGGGGGCGTCTTCGTCTTGAGTGCTCGAGCCTGTGGCCGTGCCCGTAGCGGGGCTGCGAACGCAACTCTTGCGCATGCGCGCGCAATTCTAGGTCTTGTCATGGCGGGCGGGAATGCGGCGGGGGTATTGGATGGCAGGACGGCAGCAGCGGTCGACGCATCGTGCAGTTCACTTGCGGATGGCAATCTGGGAACTGCATCTCGGATGAATCGGGGATCGCCATCGACGCCAAGGGTTCAAGTTATGTCCGAGGAAGATCTGATATGCAATAATCAGGTCAGTTTCGTAAAGCGATATCCCATTCTTTTTTCGGACGGAACCTGCATGTAAGCCATACACAACCTAGACAAGTTTGGTTATGTTGTTTTGTTTGTAGATGCGATGCGATCCAGGATAGAAAGAGGGCTCTTTCCAGATTATGCCAGATGCTAGTATCGCTATCACCAACACAGCGGATATCCCATAAATGATACCTATACATTCTTCCGTTCTTGGTTCGTACCTTCCCCGCCAAATCCACCCCCCCATGCCTCAGTGCCAAAAGCTCCCAATCCATCCGCTAATCTCCTTCCAGAAACCAAGAGCGATGCCGCGCCTACCCCCCTCGCTGTTCTGGCGTGCCAGGCGGGAAATCTCGCCCATGGCCACCTATCTCCTCAAGGCCTGTCGCGACCTGGAGTCCACCGCCAACGAGCTGCGTTGGATCCGTGAGCACGTCCGGGCAACTCCCTCGCCGGTCTTTCCCGGCCTGCGCACCTGGAACCTCTGCGAGCGGCGTGGAAAGGGCGTCCCATTGCAGTATGTCCTCGGCACGCAGCCGTTTGGCAATCTCGACATCAAGTGCCGGCCCGGCGTGTTGATTCCCAGGCAAGTTCCCAAGCACATACACACATAACCCCAAAAAGGGGCAACCAACTAACACCAAACACCACCCCCCCCCAAAGACCCGAAACAGAAGCATACACCCTCCACCTCGCCTCCCTCCTCTCCCAAGAACAACAGTCATCCCCCGCCCCCCTCTCCATACTCGACCTCTGCACCGGCACCGGCTGCATCCCGCTCCTCCTGCTCTCCTCCCTCCTCACCCCGCCGGCCGCCCCCCCCAAAATTACAATCCACGCCCTCGACATCTCCCCGCTCGCAATCAGCCTCGCCACCCACAACCACGCCCACAACACCGCCCTCAACCTCCTGCCCCCGCCAACCCCCCAAACCCCTCACACCCTGACCTTCACCCGCGCCAACATCTTCCACCCCCTCCCCGCCCCGCCCCACCACCAGCAGCCCGGCGGCACGATCGACCTCCTGACCGCCAACCCGCCGTACATCTCGCCCGCCGCCTTCGCCACCGACACGTCGCGCGCCGTGCGCAACCACGAGCCGCGCCTCGCCCTCGTCCCGGACACATCCACATCCACACTCACTGACTATGCAGCAGCATACAACTGCCTGCCCCAAGACATCTTCTACGCGCGCCTGCTCGAGTGCGCGGCCGAGCTGCGGCCGCGGCGGGTGTTTCTGGAGGTCGGGGACATGGCGCAGGCGGTGCGGGTGGTGGGGATGGTGCTGCGGGATGGCGGTGCGGGGTTGGGGGGGTACTACGCGACGGTTGAGATCTGGCGGGATGAGCCCGAGGTTGAGCGGGTGGAGATGCGGCGGATTGCGGGCCGGGAGGTTGGGGTGAGGGGGGAGGGGAAGGGGCGCGGGGTGTATTTGTTTCAAGGGGATGTATAGTGTGTGTGATCTAGGTGGTTAGGTGGGAGGGGGGGGGGGGTCTATGTACAGCTTCTATGATGGGAACAGAGATAATACACTATAATACAAAGTTGACCAGCTTCCCGCCCTTGATGACAATGACCTTCTTCGCGCACGCGACATCACACGTGCTGCTCGCCAGCTTGGCCCGGCCCTCGTCCGTCGTCAGAATCTCGCGCACAAGCCACTCCTTCAACTCGTCGCCCGCCAGACCCGACGGCTTCGGAATCTCCACCACGGCCCGCAGCCTGCCATTGACCTGCACCGCACAAGCCTGCCTCCGCAGCTGCAGCAGCGCCAGCGAGCCGTCCACGACCGGGAACCGCGTCCTCCCCTCGCCGCGGAACATGGACGACCCGGGCCCGCGCTGGAGGCCCAGCAGGGCCCAGCACTCCTCGGCAAACGCGGGCGTGATGGGCGCCATCATGCGCAGCAGCGCCGACACGGCCTGCCGCGCGACGGCCTCGCTCGCCGCCCCGGCCTTGTCCGCGATCGTGTTGCTCAGGCCCATGAGATCCGACACGACCGTGTTGAGCGCGTACACCTTCTCGTACGAGCCCGTCACCGACGCAATCGTCTGCTGCACGGCGCGCCACACCGCCACGTCCGCGTCCCACCGCGCCAGGTCCTGCGCGGTCATGGCCTCGACCGCGGCCGCGGTCGTTTCGAAGTAGCGTGTCGGCGATGCGGCTGGGTGGTCGTCGTCGGTCCCGCGCGGCGCGGGGCCGAGTCGGTGGACCAGGTCGTGGACGCGCCCCAGCCAGCGGGTCACGCCGACGATCTTCTCGCCGTCCCAGTCGAGGATCTCGCTGACGGGCGCCTGGAAGAGCATGTGGGCCCGGGTGGCGTCCGCGCCATGTTGGGCAATGACGTCGGTGGGGTCGACGCCGTTGTGTTTGGATTTGGACATCTTCTCGTGCGAGGTTGTGGCTGTCTCGCCGGTGGCGATGACCTTGGGCTGCGAGATGTTGCTCAGGTCGACCTCGTCCGGCTTGAGGAACTTTCCCGTGGCCGGGTCGCTGTATGTCTTGCCGTGCACCATGCCTTGGGATATCAGCCGCGTGAAGGGCTCGTACACCTGGGCGGACTGCTCCCCGTTCCCGGGCATGAGAGACGATGTCATGAGGAACTTGTAGATGAACCGGGCATAGAGCAGGTGGAGAATCGCGTGCTCGATGCCGCCGATGTAGATGTCGACCGGCAGCGACTTGGCCTTCTCGGCGGAGAATGGCGCCTCGGTGTTGTGCGCATCGATGAAGCGCACGTAGTACCAGCTGGAATCCACAAACGTGTCCATGGTGTCCGTGTCCCGCTTGGCGGGGCCGTTGCACCTTGGACACGACGTGTTGACCCAGTCATCGAGGGTCTCGAGCGGATTCCCCGGCTTCTTATCAGCCCAGTGGCCGTCAACCTCGGGGAGGACGACGGGAAGCTGCTCATCGGGCACCGGTACCGCCCCACACGAGCCGCAGTGCACGATGGGGATGGGGGTTCCCCAGTACCGCTGGCGGCTGATCAGCCAGTCCCGGAGGCGCCATTTCTCGACCGGCTCTGCCAGCTTGGCCGTCTCGAGCATCGCGACCAGCATCTGGCCGGCCTCTTCAGACGACTTTCCCTTGAACAAGCCGCTGTGCTCAGTCAGGACGCCGCGGTCAACGAAGGCTTCGTTTCGCAGGGTTGTCGTTGATTCGTCCTCGGATGCCGCGACCACGAACCGGACAGGCTCGTTGTGATGCGTCTTCCAGAAGGCGTGATCGCGTACATCATGCCCCGGGACACCCATCACGGCGCCCTCGCCATAATCGCCAATCACATACGGCGCCACGTAGATGGGGATGGACCGTTTGGTGGCCTCGGGTGTTTCTTCGTGGTACGCCAGGGGGTTGACAGCCCGGATGTGAGGGAGCATGTACCCGACTTTCGAATCAGCGGGCAGCCCCGGCAGTATATCGAGAAAGGCCTGGAGCTCGGGATCCTTGGCTGCTAATTGCGCAACCACTGGATGGGTCGACGCAAGCGCGAGATACTGCACGCCAAAAAGAGTATCCGGACGGCTGGTGAAAACCTCAATGCCAGCGTGTACGTCCTGGTTGAAGGCCACGATCGGGAACTTGATGGTGGCGCCCGTAGACTTGCCCAGCCAGTTCTTCTGCATTGCCAGAACCCGCTCCGGCCATGCGTCTTCCTTGGCCAGCACCTCCAAGTCCCGGAGCAGGGCGTCTCGGAACTCGGAGATGCGGAGGAACCACTGCTTCAGCTTCCGCTTCTCGACCTTGGCACCGGACCGCCAGGAGCACCCGCTCGCATCGACCTGCTCGTTCGCCAGTACCGTCTTGTCGACCGGGTCGTAGTTGACCTCGGCCTCCTCCTGGTAGGCAAGGCCTTGTTGCCGCAAGAGGAGGAATATTTTCTGCGTGTGTTTGTAGAAACCCGGGTCGCAGGTTGCCAGCTCCTGCGCGCATGCGGTCAGCGAGAGTCCGAAGCTCGGGCTTGCCGCATACATACACGAGACCAGTCCCAGGACCCATTCATCAGATCAATCTGCTCCTTCATCCTCGCGATATTCGCCCTCGTCCACGTCGCCGGGTTGATCCCCCTCTCGATGGCGGCGTTCTCGGCGGGGAGACCAAAGGCATCCCAGCCCATCGGCAACACGACATCTCGGCCCTGGAGAGAGTGAAATCGCGCGACAACATCGGCGATGGTATAGACGCGGAGGTGGCCCAGGTGCAGGTAGCCCGAGGGGTACGGGAACATGGGCAGGACGTATGTTCCCTTGGCGGCATCCGTGGACTCGTGGGCCGAGTCGGCCGGCAACGAAGCCCACTTCTGGCGCCATTTCGCGTCGAGAGCCGGCAGATCCAACTTGGCATCGGCATTGCTCCGGAGCCCGGCGGTGGCACTGAAGCCTCGAAGCGCACTCCGGGAACGGCGGCATGGCAGGGAGACGTCGACGGCCCGCCCAAGCGCTGGCGGCAGACGGAGAGAGCCCAGTCTGGGCAGACAGCGGCCAATTGACCTGGTACAAAGTAGAGCCATTGTCATTACATCCTTGACATCCACTGTACTGGAGAAATACGGGGCTTCAGGCCGTTGCCGCGTGCGTGATCGTCATGCGCCGACAATGTCGAGTTGCTTGTCTGAGCTGCAGAAAGCCGACTGTCCAGTGAGCATGCAGGGGAGCTTGAAAAGAAGAGTGGAGAACGGCAGTGCGGTGGCATGGGGGGCATCGGGATCCGGCACCGCCTGTCGACTTGTACATGGAAGTCACCGCCGTCGTCAAGACAAGTCACTCGGTTGCGGCCTGGGCAGGATCCCAGGCTTGTTTCACCAAAGGACAGCCAGATGACTGCGGTTATGCCAACAACTGCAGGCAGGGCTGCTCTCCAAGTGCTGCCATAATATAGGCTCTATAACAGGACCTGGAATCTTGCATACAAATTTCACTGGTACCTGATCTGCAAGCGCACTAGCAGTTCCAAGTCTTGGCTCTCTCCCTGGCCTGGCCGTCCCCCTTTCTGGCAGGTCTCTGGCCATCTTCAATCGGTGTTCCAGAACTTCCAGGTCCACACGACATCTCTTCTCGTCGTCTCTTTTGGTCTGATTTTGCCCGCACCGTTCGACAGTCATAATACGTTTAATACCATCGTACATAACCTCTTGATAATTTTCCGAGGCGTCAGTGTCGTCTCGTCCCTTTGTCTCTGTCGAACAAACCCCAGCGGCGCCACAACTGTCCCTCGACCGTGACACCACCGCAACACCGCAACCACGTCGCCGTTCCTATCGCCCATCATTAATCTTTCGCCGAAGCATATACCCGGTACTGCGCCACACCGACATGTTCCTCGAATAGCCGCCGGCGTCAAAAGAGATACACAACCCACCCGAGCTCCCAAATGCCGCCGCTCTACTCGTCCAGCCTCCAGCCCGATGCGCGCGACTCGCTCGAGCTGGCCTCGCTCGCGAGCTCCAGCCCCGGCGCCGCCACCACCGAGACCGACTCGCGGCCCAGCATCTCGTCCTCGCGCCGCGCCTCCCTCGAGCGCGACGACCCGCTCGACAATGCCAACCCCGCCGTGCGCACCCGCCCCGGCCGGTCCTTCTCCGTCAACTCGACCTTCGAGTTCGCGTCGAACCTCTTCCCGCTCTCGTCCACCACCGGCGCCGGCTACGCCCCGCTGGGCGCCCCCACATCCGCGACGCTGCCGAGTGGCGGCCTCGGCGGGGCGTCGCTGGAGAAGCACAAGACGCTGACGTACCTGAACGGGCTGTCGCTGATCGTCGGCCTGATCATCGGGTCCGGCATCTTCTCGTCGCCCAGCCAGGTCAACGCCAACGTCGGCTCGCCCGGGGCCGCGCTGATCGTGTGGGCCGTGGCGGGCATACTGGCCTGGACCGGCGCCGCGAGTTATGCCGAGCTGGGCGGCGCGATCCCGCTGAATGGGGGCGCGCAGGTCTATCTGTCCAAGATCTTTGGCGAGCTGGCGGGCTTCCTGTTCACGTGGGTCGCCGTGCTGGTGCTGAAGCCCGGCAGCGCCGCCATTATTTCTATTATTATGGGCGAGTATCTGGTGCGGGCCGTCGTGGGGGCCGAGGCGGAGATGCTCAACCCGTGGATCAACAAGGGGGTGGCGCTGGTGGGCCTGTTCCTGGTCACCTTTATGAACTGTGTCTCGACGCGCCTCGGGACCAGGATGAACGACATGCTCATGTTTATGAAGTTTGTTGCATTGCTTGGCGTTACGGTCATCGGGATTGTGGTTGCCGTGACTGGATACTCGGCGACGGGCACGGCGAATAGGGACTGGAAAAACCACGCGTGGTTCGAAGGGACCAAGATGGATGCCTCGGCCTGGGCCGTGGCACTATACGCAGGTCTCTGGGCCTTTGATGGATGGGACAATGCAAGTTTGCCATTCCCACCGCCGCATGCACAGGAACTAACCCCCTACCAAGACCAACTATGTCGTGGGCGAGTTCCGCAACCCCAGCCGCGACCTCCCGCGCGTAATCCACACGGCCATGCCGCTCGTCATCATGAGCTACCTCCTCGCCAACGTCGCCTACTTCCTCGTCCTCCCGCTCGACACCATCAACTCGACCAACACCGTGGCGGTCATGTTCGGCGCCAAAGTCTTCGGCCCCGTCGGCTCGCTCATCCTCGCGCTCATCGTCAGCGCCTCCTGCTTCGGCGCCCTCAACAGCTCCACCTTCACCAGCTCCCGCCTCGTCTACGCCGCCGGCAAAGAGGGCTACATCCCCGCGCTCTTCGGCCGCCTCGGCACGGGCTCCGCCACGCCGCACCACCCGGGCCCCCCACTCACCACCACGCGCAACAACCCCACCGTCCTCGCCCGGCTCAAGACCACCGTCCTCACCCTCATCAGCGACGACGACGCCGGCCTCTTCTTCACGCCCATCCCGGCCCTGCTCCTCAACGCGGGCCTCACCACGGCCTACATCCTCGTCGGCGAGTTCGGCACCCTGCTCACCTTCTACGGCGTCGCCGGCTACACCTTCTACTTCGTCACCGTGCTCGGCCTCATCGTGCTGCGCGTGCGCGAGCCGGACCTGCCGCGCCCCTACCGCGCCTGGATCACCACGCCCATCATCTTCTGCTGCGTCAGCCTGTTCCTGCTGAGCCGCGCCGTCTTCTCCCAGCCGCTGCAGACGCTCGCCGTCGTGGCCTTTGTCGTGGCCGGCGTGCCCGTGTACTTCTGGCGGGTGCGCGGGCTGCGGGGCCCGTCGCGCCGCGGCGTCAAGCGGGAGGCGGAGAGGCGGAGGGAGCGGGACGGGGGGAAGGCGCCGTGGTGGCGGTTTTGGAAGAGGTGATGGGTCGAGGCAAAAAGATACCCGGGTTTCTTCTATATGGTGTATGGTGGAGAGCGGGCTTTGCATCGCATTGGCTTTGGGTCGCAGGGGCGGATGGGGTGTTCGGCTTCGGGAAGGCTGGGCATGTCTGTTGCATGTATCACCCCTTGACACCACGCCATGGTTTGGAAAAAGTCGGATATCAAAACAGATTATTCATAACTCATGACCAGGCACGCTAGCCTCGCCGCCATCGACAGCGGTACATCCATTTTTGCCGTCCTCCCGAAGCCCAAGGAATCCAACATTACACTCCTCCCCGAACCACCCTAGTTCTTCACCACCCGCTCGCCATACGACCTGGTCGCGTAGTCGCCAGCATAGACAATCAGGTCCTCGGGCCGGTAGTCCCGCTTGCCCGACAGGTAGCTCTCCAGGATGGCCTTGGTGCCGGCGGCATAGCGGATCTGGGCGTCGATCGACGTGCCCGACATGTGGGGCACCATGGCGTTGCCGCCGCCAAAGGGGTTCTTGGCGGTGCGCAGCACGTGGTCGGCGGGCGCGGGCTGGGGGAACCAGACGTCGCCGCCGTAGCCGCGGAGGTGGCCGGACTTGAGCGCCGCTGCGACATCCTCCTTCACGACGATGGCGCCGCGGGCCGTGTTGACGAGCCAGGAGCCTGGGTTGTTTACATGATGAGACGAGAAGAGGCTCGGAGGGGGGAGAAGGGGGGAAAGGGGGAAAGGGGGAAAAGGGGGACATACCGGGCTTCATCTTGGCGATCAGATCCTTGTTGAACAGGCCGCGGGTCTTTTCGTGCAGGGGGCAGTTGATGGTGACGACGTCGCACTGGGCGAGCATCTCCTCGAGGGTGTCGACGCGGCGGCAGCCGATCTCCTTCTCCTTCTCCGCGCTCAGCGGCTGGTAGTCGTAGTAGAGCAGCTCCTTGCAGTCAAAGGCCCGCAGGCGGCGCAGGACGCGCTCGCCGATGCGGCCAACGGCAACGGTGCCGACGACCTTGCCCTCGAGATCGAACTCGTTCTTGGCGGCCTCGGCGACATCCCAGCGGCCCTGCTCAACCATCTCGTGGGCGGGCACAAAGTTGCGGACCAGGACGAGGATGGTCATGATGACGTGCTCGGCGACCGAGACGACATTGGAGCCGGTGACCTCGGCAACCGTGATGCCGCCGTTGGTCTTGTTGGCGGCGTCGAGGTCGACATGGTCAGAGCCGATGCCGGCCGTGATGGCGAGCTTGAGCTTCTTGGCCTTGGCGAGGCGCTCGGCAGTCAGGTAACCGGGATGGAAGCTAGGATGTGTCAGTTCAACGTCAGGGGGTCGCGGCTTAGGGAATCTCACGGAGTGGTGATGATGATGTCGGCGTCCACAAGCTCCTTGTCAAAGGTTGAGTTCTCGCCATCCTTGTCCGACGTCGTCACAAGAGTGTGGCCCTGATCCTCGAGCCACTTGCGGATACCAAGCTCATTCTCGGTGGTTCCGAGGAGTTCGGGGACCTATCCGTAGGCAACCGGGTTAGCCCAGCCGTGTTTCTAGTGGCGGTTTCCCGAATCATCGGAGCCCCGCCCGATGCCCCACAAGCCGCGCGGACGTGTCGGAAGCTCTGCCAAGACGGCCCTTCTCCGTTCCCCACCTCTCCGAACTCTCCGAGACGCATGCAGGGGACATGTGGGCAACAGCAGCAGGGAGGGGGATGTTGAAGAACATGGCATCTCACCTGCTCGGCATGGATGCCGCCGTCGTAAAGCACAGCCAAAACTTTGACCTTTTCGATTCGCCGTTAGCAAGGGGCTCGTGTTTTGAGAAAGCCGGGGACCGAAGGTTTGGAACCGGGACGCGCTCCTGCCCATGAGACTGGTGCATCTTGGGGATCGAGGATGTGTGTGCAAAGCGGTCCCCCAGGAGCAGGACCGCGAGGCAGAGGCGACGAGGTGTGATCAAGAGGAGAAGAAGGCTACGGAACGAGTGAGGGAAGTACCATCTTGTCGGATTGTGTTTGGTAAGAAATGATATATGTGAGTGGTGTAAACGGAGTCGGTCGGCGGTCGAGTCTTCATGACAAACGTTAGTTGTTTGATATCTTGGGATGGTGGAGGGAGAGATGGGATGATGGGTCCATTGTAAGGGCATATGGCGCTTACCTGGGTGGAGAGAAAGAAGGGGTGAGAGTGATGACAAGATGGAAGATGGAAGATGGAAGATGGAAGATGGAAGATGGAAGATGGAAGATTGAAGATGGAAGATGGAAGATGGGATAACAACAACATGCATCCGAACAGCAGGACCAGCGATATTTATATGCGCCCGTCTCCCCTCCGCCCGAACTTGCCGTCTGTGTAATCCGATCCACACGCCCGGTAGACCGCGAGTTTGGGAAACCGGTAGGTATTCGGAGAGTGCGAGGCAAGTCGCCAGATGCCGACGGGCCAGGGACCTGGACGGGGGTACAGCTCCGCATGGCCTCAACTGCCATTCGCCAATGTGGCATTTTACTGGCGCGGGCTGATGTTGAACCGATGTTTGCCATGCTGTTTAAGCCGTCGAACGTTGGAACAAACATGACTTGGACCCGGCGGAACACACATGCTGGGCAAATGCTGGGATTGGTGAGCGGCCTAGAGAGTCTCCAGGGACAAGGGAGTTGAATCTCCAATGACCAATCCAAACTGCAGTCCAACGTCGCCCAGCAGATGGAAGCTGCTTGAACCGTGGCTGCAGCGCAACTTCCTGAGCAGAAACCTTGAGGGTGACGCTTTCCACCACTGCCCTCGTCTGATTCTAGCTGGAACCAACCAACCCCTCCTCCCTCTCACAGGCACCTATTTCCCGTTGAACCTCGCCATAGTTGCGGGGGCTCATTGATCCAAATGGGGGGGGGAGGATATTCGGTACTTGGTTGACGGCATCCGGACCATGTGTTCCCAAGATTTGACGTGACACGGCTTTATCTCGGAGATGACTCGGCATCCCATCTCAACCGGCCCCGCTGCGGCTTTGCTTGAACGACATAGGAAAGCGGGGTACGAGAGTGTCGTCTCCATCTTCCCGAGGACCCCACCCGGCCAATGCCCAAACACTCCGACCAGCACTGGAAACTGGGCCCAGCAACCCCAGCAGAGGGGGGATATGATGCCATTGACAATACACGCCATCTAACCATCTACAAGTAGGTACCAAACCCACGACACACTCCAGCTAACCATGCAGTAATACCCCACATATCCCGTCCGAACACGCATGTACATACCCCTGAATCTACACCCATCCCGCCAGGAGTAAATACGGAACTAAAGCCACCCATCTCAACTCCAGCGTCTCAACAGCAACCAAATCCCAATCCGATATCATCCGCCACAGCCCCACTGACAGAGGCGACATCCCCCAATCTACATCCAAAGCTGCCCGGCGAGTCACAAGCTATACGGCGGCGGCGCCTCCAGCGCCTGAGACGTGCCAGCACTCCCCGCAGCGACAGCCGCCGCAGCAGCAGCGGGTGCGGCGTCCGGGCCAGCAGCACTCGTCCACGCCGCCGCCCGGGCCATCATCTTGGGGAAGTACTGCTGGATGAACGACTCCCTGCGGCGCTGTCAGTCTCGGGCCCAGACCCCCCAACCCCCAAGCAGGCAACAAAGGAAAAGGACAACGTACGTGTAGTAGCTGTGTTCCGAGTTGTGCGGCCCAACCAGGTTATGCGCCAGCTCATGCGCCAGCACAACCCACCACCTAAACACCACCGCCACCGTCAGTATGCTTGCTTGCCAAGACACAGGGAAAGCGGCCGATAAACAGACAGATAAACAGATAGACAGATAGCCAGAACGAAAGAGAACCAAAAAAAAAAAACCGCACTCACCAAGTCCCCGCCTCCGCCCTGCCAGCCCCACTCATCCTCCCGGCATGCAGCTGCTCAAAAAACCGCAAATTACAGAACACGCTGCCCCCCTGGTTAAACGCGATCGTAGCCCCCTTACCATCCCAGAAGATGTGCAGCGCGCGCGCCTCGAGGCCATACACGCCGCCGCCGACGTCGCGCAGCAGGCCCTCGAAGAGGGCGATGGCCTCGGCGTGCGCCGCGACAAACGCGCCGCGGTCGCCCGCCACGTCGTTGGCCAGGAACACGCGCATGCCGCGCGGCGCCTCGGCCGCGAAGGTGATGTGCTGCGCCGGGGTCGTGTCGCAGTAGGTGGTCTGCTCCGCGACCTGGTTCTGGTGCGGCGGCGCGAAGAGGGTCGGCGAGTCGTGCGGCCGCGTCGACTTGATGGCGTTGAGGAGGTTCTGGCGCACGACGGCGGGGGACGTGACGCGGCTGTCGGCGTCGGGTTGCGCGGGGTTGGTGGTGGTGGTGGTGCCGGCGGTGGCAGGACCCTTTGGCTCGGGCGGCGGCGCGGGAAGGAACTTATCGATCTCGCTTTGGGAGTCGGAGTCGGAGGAGTCGAAGCCGAAGCGGCGGGAGAGGGCCGAGAAGATGCTCTTGGCGGGGTTTTGTGGCGGAGGCGGGGGCGGGGGCCGGTGGTGAGACTCATCCTCGGGCGAGTCCGCGAAGCTGCCGGGCATGAGATCCCGATCCCGATCACGATCACGCTGCGGCGTCTTGACCTCCTGGCGCGCGGCTTCGGCGGCGCGAGTCTGGGTCGCCCACTCCTGCTTTTGCTCCTCGATATGTTTCTGCTCCGCCTCGAGCGCCTTGCGCCGCTCCTCCTCGACGAGCCTCGCCTCGGCCGCCTTTGCGCGCAGGATCCGGTCCACGTTGTAGCCACGCGCTCGCAGGTCCAGGAGGCCGAGCTTCAAGAACGGCTCAAAGAAGAAGTACGCGTGCTGGTTGGGACGGTTCAGCAGAAGTTGGCAGATGGCCTGCCCCACCTGGTACATGTCGGGCTTGTTGTCCTGGGCGGCGACATAGAGAACCCATCCGTTGGGGGTATGAGAGCTCGCCGCCGACCGCTTCTCGTCGTGGGACTTGGCGTGCCCTTTAAGCGATCGCCGCAGGCTTAACGAGGTCACCAATGACACCTGAAGGTTCTTTTCGAGCCACCGCGTGTCACGTTTGAGCGCGTCCCGCTTGTCCTTTGCATACTCGTGCAAAAAGAGCTTCGAACGCTCCAGCACGTGCTTCCGCAACCACTCCGCGCCGTCCTGCCGCGTCGTGAGATGACCGACTCGGAGATCCTCATGTACCCTGTCGCCCAGCGTATCGGAGCCGAGAGACATGTAAAACAACTCGAGAAAGTCGTCCTCGGGCGCACACAGCAGCGCCTCCTTGAACAGCCGGTAGCTGATGTAGTCGTCGAGAATGGCAATCTGGCTGGCGGCTGCGAGCTGATAGTGCTTGATCGGCGCGTCTTCCTCCTCGCCGAGGTCAGATTCCTTGCTCTTCCCAGAAGACAGCTCCCGGAATCCAAGCAGCCAGGCCGATGTCTTCATCCTCCTGAAAAGCTCCTTGTCCCTCCTCAGAGTTGGGAGATCCTCCGAGATGGTTTTAAGGAGGTTGAGATACTTCTCCGGGCTTTGCAGGATGCCCAGCAGACGCGCCGGCTCGGTGCAGGCCAGCTCGGCAATCTCATGCTTGGTCGGCTCGCTCTTGGCCCCGCACTTGAAGAGAAAGGTGTTTGCGTCGGGCCCAAAGTCAACAAAGTCAAAGATGTCCTTGTATGTTGACGAGCTCCCGAGGTAGCAAGCCACGGGCCGGATATGGGTCAGTGGCGACTCGGATTTCTCATCGACGCCTTGCCGTCGATCCCTCTGCCTCACCACCGGGACGATCGCGGCGTCTCTCAGCCTGACCAGGTTGTTGTGCCCCAGATCTCCCACCCGAGTAGAAAAGTACTCAAATAGGGTGATGGCCATGGCACGGTCCTGTGGCGGCTTCGCGACGAGCTTCTCCACACAGCCCGTGATGGGGGGATCACGGAGAACGCCGAACTTGAGAGCATGTGGATGCAGATCCTTTCTGAGAATGTTATACCCAAGAACTGCCGCTCTCTCGTTCGTGTAACAGGCAGAAGGGGAAACCAGTTGCTTCTGATCCCCCTCGATTGGAAGAATGCGCTTGTTGGTGACGGACAGGTTGAATACCGAGTACCCGTTGAGTTGGTGGTTGGCAACAAAGTATGACATGGCATCCCTCCGGCGGACGTAATCCGGCGAGGCCATCATCTCGATGAGCTCCTGCACCGACGGATGCGGGCGCAGGCCGAGGGAGTAGAGGAACCGGCCCTCTTCGCTGGTGCTTCTGAAACTACCTGGCGGGCCTGGCCACTGGAGGATCGGTAATCCCAGCGCTCTGAGTGAATCGTTGGGCTCGAAAAGCTCTGATACCTTATACAGACGTGTTGTGCCCTTCGTCGACTCCATCCCGCGCGGGCCGGCCTCGGCAGGACACAGCGGGGATTCGTGGAGCTTCCTCAAGTCTGCAGCAGGAATGTCGCCCTTCACCGAAACGAGGTATTTGATCAGCTCGACATGGCTCCATTTCGCATGTGCGCCATCGCCAGCCGCCGGCGACGGGCTCAGCAGCCGGGTAAAGATGGTTTCGAGATCGACCGTCTTTCTGACGCCCAACGCAGACAGGAACTTCTCCTTTAAATTCGCACAGCCCTCGAGTGTCGGCAAATCATCGAACAGCTTGACTGACGGGAAAAACGCTTCGCCTGGCTTCTTCATGCCCGCCCTCGTGGGCATGATCGTAATGTTCTGCAGTGCGTCCACCACCGCAGACTTGGAGCTCTGGCTCAAGTTCTCCCAGTTCTTGGACAGAACGGTCAAGACTTGGTGTGCAAATCTGTCCGACTTTGCAAGATTGTGCTCGTCAGTTTTCTTGGGCCCGGATACGATCAGGAACCGCAGCCAAGGAACAATCCCAAGCGGCTCCCATCCCAGCGCTTGCAGCCGAACCTCGGGGATATTGGACGTGAACGCAATTGGCAGCGTGGTTGGCGGGATCGGGAGTGTCGCCGGGATCTTGTTGTTGAGATAGTTCTGAATAGTGCCCAGGGCAATGATATCGCCCGAGTCGCTACCTTCCGTAATTGTGGCAACGGCGACATCCAGGAGCCGTCGGACGCTGGGCCGGTCAAGCTGCCCGTCGGACGCACCTTTGGTGATCCATTGAAGGAAGTGGTGAAGCTGGTCCTTGTCAAGCGCCTTGGCACTAAGCTCCTGGCAGATATCGTCGGCCGTAATGTCTTGGATCAGCCCGAAGTCAATCAGTTTCTTGATGAAGGGCGCCTCTTTCATATCATGCAAGACCACCGGGATCCCCCCGACGAACTTTGAGACCTCGTCGGATGAGCTCCGAACTTTTGTTGTGGGCAGCACTCCCCTTGAGGAGTAGACCTCGATCGATGGCCGTTTGTAGGCCGTCCAGAAGGCTTCTTCGACAATCTGGGCCACCTGGGCACTTGGCGTCGAGTCCTGGAAGGTGTACGTCTTCAGGATGTGAAGGGCCTCCGGGATGCATTTGCCAACGTCGGACGGCGCGATGGCTGTCTCCTTCTTCTTGGAGGACTCGGAGATTCGTTTGAGCTTGTCATTCAGATCCGCCATCTCGTTTGCAAAGGCGAGCCGAGACATGATACCCGCCGCACGCAGCATCTCCATGTTCCAAGTACGCACCCAGCGAGCGTTCAGGTCGATAGCCTCCCGCTCGACAGTGGGGATGACCGAGGGGGCCGAGACATGCATCCCGGCACCGGTGGTTTGCGTGGTCGGGAAGCCAATGAAGATGCGCCCGCCCGGCTTCTTGCTAGGCAAGACGGAGGCGAATACGTCGGCCGCCTTTGCAGTCTGACTCGAGGACGACGTCTCTGAGGCGACAGTCTCGTCGTAGGACGACGTCAAGATGGATATCTTTGTCATCTTGGGCGGGGGCTTCTTGGTTGCCCTCTCTAGTTCAATGGCGAAGGAAGCCGGGACACTGGTGGCTACCTGCGCAGAGGTGACGCGAAGAAAGATACTTGAGCTCGACGTGGCCGTGACATCTTGGGCGATTGTTTCTTGCACTGCCTTCTCCTCCTTTGCCGCCTTGCCCCGGGGTCCCGACTGCGACGATCCCGAGGTGAGTCTGGAGAAGAAGCTTTTCAACGACGGCATCTCGGAGCCATAGGAGGTCTCGCTAGACTTGGCCGTGGATGCCGCCGCCTGCGGCTTCCAGCCAATGGCGCTCATGAATGTGGCATCTATTTGCACGCTCGTGCGGTCCGCCGTTGCAAGCTTCATCAGCCCGTCCTTGGTCCGCGTTTCCAAGTCCCGTGGGATGGGTATGCCCAGGCTCGGCGAGGTCTTTTTGTGGAGTGACAGTATCTTCCAGTCGTCTATCCAGAATTCAATGTTTTGCAAGGCAACAAATGTCAGGCTCGTTGCGAGGAACTGGCCGATGGAGAGCAGGTTTGGGACGGGGGTGGTAGCGCTCCTGTAGTCGAGCACGAATGCCGTGTCCTGGCTTCCGCCTCCTTCTCCAGGTGGGAGGGTCACCCTTCTGGTAAAGAGCGCATTCCCCTTCCAGTAGAAAGCCATGGCTTCGTTGCCGGAACTAACGAAGGGATCCTCGCAGTCTGCAAACACACTGTAGAAGCCAACACCAAAGGCGCCGATTTTTGTCTCGTCCGGGTTTCCTTCGGCGATCTTCTTCAGCCTCCCCCAATCCGTCTTGGTGAACGGCTGGCCATTATTCTGCACCACCAGCCGCCTAAGGGTGTGGTGGGTGATGGCATGCTTGATGAGCTCGGAGTCGCTGGTCGTCGTCGGAAGCGGGACCTGTGTCGAGGGCAGCGTCTCCCACCTGACCTTGACTGTTGTGGCCTGCGCGTCGGCGGCATTCTGTATGAGTTCTCGCAGGGTCGTCCACTCTCCCGAGTATCGTGCCAGCACCTTGTCGATGAGCGCTCGAGTGTCGACCGTCACCGCCTCTTCATCCTCGCCGTTCATAGCGGCCGCGCGGAGGCGTGCGTAGTCCATGATGGCCGTGTGTAAGGAGTGCCCGAGTAGGGAGTATTTGCGAGCATGAAAGTTGGTTGTCGGGTTTCGGTTGTCGGTTTCCGAGTTTCCGAGTTTCGGACTGTCACGGATCGCGACGGGGATATGGTATGTATGTGATGTCCAGATGTGTTGGCGTTGATGCCATCACCGTTGCGTAGTCAGCACCCCTCCATTTGTTTTGGGATGGAAGGAGGGAGAAAAGCGCGCGGACTCAAAAGGTCAAAGTTGCTCGCAGCGGTGTTGGCCTCGGGGGTCCTGTCGGCTGAAGTGGGGTGCAACAGTGAAAGCACCAGCGGCCTGGCAGGCAGTCGCGCAACGCATCAGCCTTACCCCATCTTGTCCCATCTTTCGTGGCCAATCATCTGTCACGACACGCTCAGCTCCTGGCGACAGACAGGGTTGGCCTCTTAATTAGATCCAAAACAAAGGTACATAAATCATATGCACCCAACACATTCTCTCAAATTTGATGTGGAACAGTATGCCATTGCTTTCAATATATGTTTGTCTAACTGGAGAACCTCCAAATTATCACCGTCCGCAAACTGTTTCGACATGAAATGCTGACTTGTGTCCGTCTCGTGCTGGATGCGTCATAGTTATCTCTTGGGGTCTCGATCCCGATACCTGTCCCTGCTCCTGCTCCGTCGCCTATCATGGTGTCTCGACCTTGTGGCCTCGTCCCGGATCCTACTTGGGCTGCGGCTTCTGTTGTGTCTCCGCCTCTGACCACGGTCGCGGTCGCGGTCCTCGCCTCGTCGCCGTTCATCTTGGCGACGGTCGTGGTCTGGGCTGCCGCTCCTCCTTCGTTGGCGATGATCCCTCTCGCTGTCACTAACCGGGCGGTCCCGCCTCCTCAGCCTACTCCGACTGCGCTCTCGATCCTGGCCCTGATCCCTCTCCCGATCCTGGCTCCTATGCCTCCTCCTGTGTCGGCGATCCGAGTCTCTGTGCCGGTCCCTCTGTGAATCTCTCATCCGAGCATCCGTGGGTCCTTTGCTGTCCTCGTCCTTGGGTCCGGGTGCCGATGGCATCTTTGATCCATCCACTTCCACGACATTGGCTCCAGTCGCATCGCGTGGCGTAATGGGCAAGCCTAGCGCACGTGCAATCGCATCCTCTTCGACTTCTTTAATCTTTCGGATCTCCTCGCGCCGCTCGCGCGCATCCCTCTCCTCAGCGGTCTCTGTCGAGTCCGCCGCGACCGGATCCGCCTTGGCATACCAATTCAGGTCGCGTCCTTTGGCCCAGCGCCCCACGGGCGCCTTGAGACTGTGGCCTAGGTAGTTTTCGCGGTACTGCGACGTGGCGACATCGTCCCAAGTGAAATTGACGCCGCCGCGGGAGCCCGTCTTGCGGACCGTCGAGAGGAGGTCCATAGCCGCTCCGTAATCGCGTTTTTATCGAAATCGGATATCGGGATTATTTGACGAACGATTCCGCGAAGGATCGGAGGTAGATGGACGTCGTGGCGCGATGGAAAGTGATGATACAGAGGAGACAAAGTTGGGTCTGGGAAACCGGGTCTGGGGTTGATAAGATAACCTGCCAAGCATCTGCCCCACTCCCCACCACGCAGGGCCAAAGCTCCCCCACGCGCGGTTCGGGCAACTTTTGATGATCAAGTCCACTGAAGCTCTTCCTCTGCTCTTCGTCCTTCACCAACATCCGCCTTCAAAAGTCATACACAGCGCGCGCATCAGTCAACCCCAAAATATCACCGACCATGGCTTTCGACCCGGTAGCTAATTCCGGGCCGCCGTTGGACGAGATCCAATGGCGCGCACCGCCCGACTTCGACCAGGGCATCCACAGTAACAGCGTGCTCTACTACTTTGCGCAGTCGCCCTTCTTCGACAATACCTCCAACAACTCCATTATCTTCCAGCAAGGACTCAACAACCCGAGCATGACACAGTTCCTAGCCACTCGTGAGCTATTCGAAGGCCGCCTCAAGAGCATGTCCGGGCTCGAGTTTATCGTTGCCCAGGAGCCGGCAGAGACTGGGCCCGGGGCAGGGACAGGCGTGTGGGTCATCAACAAGCAGTTCCGGCGCAAGCACCAGGGCATGGAGGACGAGATCACGGTACAGGGCACATACTTCATCGTTGGGGAGAATATATACATGGCGCCGAGCCTAGCAGACATCATAAGCTCAAGAATTGTGATTTGCAGACCCCCCCATTCCTCCCTTACCACCCGCCACTCCTAACGCTAACATCCTCCCGCAGGCATCGATATCTTCCGCCGTAGCCAACATCCTCCCCATCGCGTCGAGCGTACAATCCTGGTCCCCCTCCCTCGGCCGCGTCTACCAGACCCCTGCCACCACCACCGCCACGGCCCCCAAAACCCGCGACGCAACCCCGATGCCCGACACCACCAAGACCCCGTCCTCCACCAACCTCCCCAGCGACCGCTTCTTTGAAGAAGCCCTCGGCATCCACCAACAATTCGGCGACCAGTTCATGGACCTCAACCCCATCATCGGCAAGCCCGGCGACTTCCACCTCTCCTCCACGGGGCGCAAGGGGCCGGCCGCGAACCTCTCGGCGGCCAACTTCAAGCGCGGAGGGGTCGCAATCACGATGCCGGCGCTGCCCGCGCTCAACACGAAGGCGGGCGACAACCCGCTTGCGGCGAAGGGGTTGGCGGCGACGGGCAAGGAGACCAAGAGCCCCCGGACGCCGGGAGGCGGGATGGGCGGTGGTGTGAAGGGGAAGAGGAGGAAGAGTAGCAAGGCTGCCGTGACGCCTTCGTAGGAAGGGGCGTCACCCAAGCCGAAACGGAAACGGGGGAAGAAGAATACGGGGAAGGGCGCTGTTGTTGGAGCAGTTGCGTCGGCGTAGGGTGATGATGTCTTTGGAGGGGAGGGGTTATTTCCTCGTGGCGTTCTGGTTCTGGTTTTGTTTTACTTTATGATACCCTGGGTCTTCTGCTAGGATCAAATGAATAGAGGTCCGGCCTAGTTAAGCGTTCGGTTGCCAGTGACACATTGGCGCAGCAGTCAGGTTCAAGATGTCACAGATGAACCACACTAAATGGAAGATGGAAGTATCATTGCTCGGTGCCTAATCCTAAGATATGACTCTCGCGCCTCAACGCAAAAAGCTGCCAACGCCTCCCGAGTGCGCCGGCCACGCTGCTCTTCCACACAGTGACTGGCACGCAATGGTTCTGGTTCTGGAAGCTGGTTAGCAGCCGACTCGTTGAATAAAGTGAGGCAACAAGTCGCTTCTCCAGAGCTTGAGTTCAGATATAGAACAATGTAGGTGATTGGTTATAATCATTAAGAATCATAAACAGCCTCGTAAGAGTAAATGCATCATGACAAGCTCTGGACGACGCGAATTGGAGGCTTGTATGTGGGGGGAAAAGAGAGCACATACCTTTGTTGCAGACGGTGGTGAGAAAAGGGAAAAAGGTTGCACGCCGAAAAACTTTCGCGCTTTATAATGTCCCGAACAGTAAGGCGGTGTGGCAGAATTGCCATGCTGGCTCCTGGTAATTACCTACATACCATACCACGAATACGGAACACATGTAACCAAAACACAACCCCCTTCTCAAAAACAACAAAATCACTCCACAACCCACCCCCTCCCCGCCACCCTCCGCTGCTTCACCCTCCGCATCGGCAACGGCCACCCCAGCCCCCCACCGCCCTCCGCCCGGAGGTACGGCACGACCCACACCTCGCGGACCCTGCCGTCCTCGCTCTCGGACCCCTTCACCTCCTTGACCGGCTTCCCATAGCTCACCAGCGGCGTGCCCCTGGCCAGGTTGGCCAGCTGGCCGCCGGTCAGGTCCGTCAGCGCGTGCATGCGGATCTTGGGCCGGCGGCGGCCGTCGGCGCCCGTGTTGGCGCCGCGCTGCAGGCTCGCGTACACGACGTAGGTCGGGCACTCGGCGACGCTGAGGTGCGCGAGCGGCGACGCCGGGTGGATGTAGACGAGGCGGTCGGCCGGGTCGTCGCTGCCGTGGACGACGGCGTCGTCGACGGGGAGGAGCGGGATGTAGGGCACGTCGATGGCGCGGCGGGGCTTGCGGTATGTTTCGGGGGGGTTGGGGGCCTTGTCGGCGCGGATGGCGACTTGGTCGATGAAGCCGGCGGCGACCATTTGTTTGAGGGCTTGGACCTGGGTGGGGGAAGGGGGGTCGAGCTTGTCGGGGATCTGGAAGTTGGCGAGGGCGGGGAGGTTGGTCTTGACGAGGTTGGCGATCTGGGATTGGAGTTGTTTGGTTTCTTGTAGCGTCTTGAATCGCACAAAGTGGCTTTCGCACCACTGCTCGGTGGGCTCGTGGGCGAACTCGCCGACCACCTGCAGGAGCTTGATCGCGTCGGACTTGTCGTCGAGGAAGCAGAAGTTCTTGTGGGCTGCGTTGAACGCCTTCCGTATCCGTGCCTGCTTGTCCTCGGCAATGACCTCCCCGTTCGTGCGGAAGTCTTCGCTCTGCTCCGCAATGGCGGGGATGGCTTGGCTGTCTGGGATAAAGACTTCGCCAGCAGACAAGCCGGCAACCAGAGCGATGGTGTACGGCAGGCAATCGTGGAGATGGCCGACAACCAGAATCCGCGCGAAGCGAGGCGCCAAGGGGAAGATGGACATGGTCGACCCGGTTGGCGTAATCTCTCCGGTCGGCGAGATGGCTCCCAGATAGGTCAGGAGCTTCTCTGCCTTGATGAGGCTCTGCCGGGGCGGGGGTGTCGGGAAGGGAAAGTTGACCACGCGTTGGAGGTTCATGGCCTTCAGCTGCAGCACCACTCCTTCAATCGGCATCCGCAAGAGCTCCGGGTCCGCGAACTGAGGGAAGTCCCTCTCGTATACTGCCGACGAGTACAGCCTCCAGCAGTGGCCAGGGCCTGTGCGACCGGCACGACCAGCTCTCTGCATCGCGCTCGCCTTGCTGATCCAATCGATGGCGAAGCTCTGGACACCGCTTGTCGGATCATACCGGCGCTCCTTTGACCTCCCGCAGTCAAAGACATATCGAATGCCGGGAATCGTCAGACTGGTTTCAGCCACATTGGTGGCCAGGATGATCAGCCGGGAGCCTTCGGGGGGTGGGTCAAAGACTTTCATCTGCTCCTTGGTCGGAAGCAGAGAGTACAGGGGCAGGATATGCATCCGCCGCGGGCCAGTCCCCGATTCCTCGTCTTCGAGCTCAAACTGCTTTTCCTCCTCCTCGTCGTCCGATTCGAACTCGACGTCGTAATCATCCGCGAAATTCGCGCTGCGGTCATCAACCTCTCCAAATTCAATATCCTCTACCTCAACGGGAGCCTCGCTTGCCGAGATGCGGACTTTCGGCCCCGATGCCGATGCCATGCCCCCAAAGGCAGCCTTCAGCTGCTTGCTGAGTTGGGAGATTTCTGCCTGTCCCGTCAGGAAGACAAGCATGCCACCCGGAGGCAGCTTCCTGTGACCTCTGCTGACTTTTTTGAAGGCGTCCTCGACGTAGTCGTGGCGTGTTTTGCGGGAAAAGTGCATCGTCACCTCGTGTTGACGGCCGTCAACCTCAATGACGCGCGGGGGGGTCTTGAATAACGCGGCATTCTGGGTGAACTCCTCCACCCTGAGCGTTGCGGACATGATGACGAGCTTCAGGGGCTTCATAGAGGGGTCCTCCTTGGCCATTTCTGTCCTGAGTTTGACCACTCTACTTAGAATCGAGATTAAGATGTCGGTGTTCACGCTCCTTTCGTGGGCTTCGTCGATGATGATGGCCGAATATTTCCGAAGCGCAAAGTCGTGCGTAAGCTCGCGAAGAAGAACACCGTCCGTCATGAACTTGAGGGCTGTCTTGGGATCTACCGTGCCCTCGAATCGGATCTGGTAGGCCACAACGTGGGAATGGTCTCCCATTTCCTGTGCCACGCGTTTTGACATGCTGACCGCCGCCACCCGTCTCGGCTGCGTCACGCCAATCATGCCTGGCGTGGGACCATTTGGCGCCCCGTAGCCGGCTTCGAAGAGGAACTGGGGGATCTGCGTGGTCTTTCCGGAACCGGTTGCACCGCAAATGACGACAACGTCGTTGTCGTGAATGGCTTCCATGATCTTCTGCTCTTCACCAGCCACGGGTAGTTTGTAGCGAGACTCCTGGATTTCGGGATCCCGAGTCACCCCCACGGCAAACGCCTTTCGGGCAGTGTTTGTTGTCGGCTGCAATTCTATCGGAAGCGGGTCATGTTCGATCGGCCGCGGTGTAAAATCGGCGGGTTTGGGTAAGTCAAGGACCATAGAATCCGCGGGTGTGTATCCCAACGCTTCGTTCCGTTGTTGATGAGCCCACGCCTTGAAAGCAGATGACCTTTCCTTGCGCTGCTCTGGGGCATCCTCGGCCTCGTCGGACTCGGCGTCTTCGTCCGAGCTTTCCACATCCTCCCCTGTCTCGCTGACCTCACTCGCATCCCCGCCTGAGCCCTCTTCACTGCCCTGGCTGTCAGATTCACCAGCGTCAGAATCTGCATCCAACTCTTCATCCAACTCTTGATCTGACGATCCGTCGCCCTCGGAGCTGAATCCATCCCACTCCACGACCGGTGCCTGATGTGGGGTGTGCGCCTCTATGGAGAATTTGGACTTGACACCACCGCGCTTTTGGCGTTTCGCAAGAACTGGGCGACCCGAGTTGTCAACCTCAAGCGGCCGCTTCAGACCCGACCCAACTGTTGTAGTAGAGGCAGGTTGTGCCGCTGCGGGTGGCCGTTGCGTTCCGGTTGAGGAAGAGCCCTTTTGTTTTGTTGCCGAATCTTCCTCATCCTCGTCGTCCGATTCGCTCGACTGCTCAGCCTTCTTGGGGTCTCCGTCGACAACCTTCCGGCGCTGGTAGAGAAGGTCGGCCGCTGCTTTGTCCAGGCCCAGGCCGGCGTTCTGCTCCCTAATGACACGCCTGGCCGCCTCCCTCTTGGTCTCCTTGGTCTGGCCAATGGATTTGCTGCTGCTGAACAGACTGGTGTCGATCTTGTTGGCGGCGAGCTTGGCGATCAGCTCCCGGTTCTCGTCCTTCTTGAGCTTGTTCTCGATGTACTTTTCCAACCGCTTGGCTTTTTGGCTGCTGATCTTGATCCCCTGCGGCCGCAACTCGTTGCGGAGCTTGGCCTTTTTCTGCTCGGCCTGCTGGGCCGGGGTGATCTCGAGGGCATTCGAATCTTGGCCGGGGGCGTTTGCGTCTGGCTCATAGTCGTCGTCGCGGGCGGCCTTTTCCTGCGCCCTCTCCCGGTCGAGAACTCTCCGCTTGCGCTGCCGCGGCACGAATTTCTTGGGAGGGGCCATGTGGGTGAGTTTGGCTGTGATGATGGGGGATCGAGTGCCCCGCGCAGTTGGCAGTTGGTAGGCGCCTTGAATTTAACACTGCAACAACGAAACCATAAATCTTGTCCGCCCGGCAGAATTCGACCCTGACACCCTGGACGCGAATTTCACCCCACTTGCAATTGAGACGCAAAGCAAGGGTTAGGGGTGGCTTCGCACTGGTTTTGCTCTGCAGTCTGCATATGTGCATGTGCATACATACCTACTTGCATCCCGTCGTTCCCCGCCGTTCCCCCGCTCCCCGCTGTTTCCCGAGTCTCTAAATGCGTGACTGGATTCCATCCCAGCAGTTCAAGATCGGCGTGAGATGCCACTGCGATCTACCGAGGTCATCAGAATGGTAGGACCTGCACCCCGGCCTTGGCATGCCGTTGCGACGGATAAGCCCGGAGGGAGCTCGCCCCATTTGTTGACTCGATTTGACTCGTCGGCCGCGACGTATGTACACTAGCAGGACTAGACATACAGCCCTTGTCCCCCCGCACTACTTGGTCTGCAAGCTTGGCCCTCTGGAGTTCTACACGAGACACCTTGCAGCATGTTTTCGCTACGCCCTCTTTCTTCGGCGGCTGTTCGGCGTGTCGCCCTCGCCAGGTTAGTCGGCCGCGTCGTTGGACTCGTTGGTGCGCTGCGTACAGAACAGCGCATGGGTCGGAGAGTAGGCGTGGTAGATATCGAGACTGACCGATGATGTTACCGCACTTCAAAGGGCGTCATTGGCTCCCCGCCTGAACAGATATCTCGGCACAATCGATGCCAGCAAGCTCAAGTGGACCCCGAATGGGCTCGGACTGACGGATGATTTGGCGCAAAAGTGGAAGACCATACGGACGAGCCTGTGAGTTGCATGTCTCGTCTTGTCAAGACGGTACCGTTCCTTGGTTGACTCGCTAGCTGACCGGCTGTGTATCCAGTCCGTATTTCTGGCTGCGGTGAGTCCCCAAGCCATGGCCGAGTCGCAGAACAAGACTTCTGAACCAGGCGAGGATCCAGAGACAACTGCCGCTGTTCCAAATGTGTGAACCAGATGACGCGCCAACGAAACTTTGATACCTTCGGCGTATGTGGCTCGAGCCTCCCGTCACGTCTCGACTTTGGCTTACACCGTGGCAGATCCCGCCCACAATCAGCTCGGCGGAGCCTCCCACATCGAACAAGGACGGTGTCATTGTGAAATGTCAGTCGGTTGGTGCCCGTAAGTCCGGCGGCGCGCGCTGATGCCATGTAGGGACCGATGGCCACGAAAGCCTATATAGCTGGGACTTGATACAGCACTACTTCCAGAACAATGACCGCGCCCACGACGCCGCCATCGACATCCAGTATGTTCCGTGCTTGTGGATATCGGGACGGCCTCTCACTCATGTTCCGCAGGCCGCACCATTGGGGTGCCGAACTCGCACAGCGCCGGCCTACCGTCGAACATGACGAAGTCATGAAGAAGGGGGACGCTGGTATTGCAAAACTGACCGAACACATTGTTGGTGTCTCTGAACGCCCAATCCTTGATCCGATGCTGATGGTGCGGGCAGCGGAAATTCGGGGTCGCCTTCGTCACAAATACCCCGTACGACGACCCGGACAAGACACGACTACTGCTTGAGCGCATCGGCCCGATCCGGGTTACGCATTACGGCGGCTTCTACGACTTCATCCCCGACATGGCCATGGCAGACACGGCCTACACCAACATCGCACTGCCCGGCCACACAGACACCACCTACTTTACCGAGCCGGCCGGACTGCAGGCCTTCCACCTCCTTTCTCACCAGCCCGCGCCGGGTGCCGAGCCCGCTGAGGGCGGCAAGTCGCTTCTCGTCGACGGGTTCAATGCGGCGCAGATTCTGAAACGGGACCACCCAGCCGACTATGATGTACTGGCTGAGACGCGGATCCCGTGGCATGCTAGCGGGAACGAGGGCATTACCATCGCGCCGAACATGCAGTACCCCGTGCTCGAGGCCGCCGGCGACATGCACAAGCTTTTCAGGGTACGGTGGAACAACGACGACAGAGGGGTGGTTCCGTTCGGCCAGAAACATACCGTGGAGGAATGGTACGCCGCAGCCCGGAAGTGGAATGAGATTCTGAAGAGCAACGAGTCGGAGTTCTGGTTCCAGCTGGAGCCTGGCACTGTCGTCAGTACGTACACCCACCCCACCCACCACCCAGCCCTGCTGAAGGCGCGCCGCATCTCACCGTCCCACAGTCTTTGACAACTGGCGTGTTCTCCACGGCCGAAGCGCCTTTTCAGGCATCCGCAGAATCTGCGGAGGATATAGTGAGTACAAGCCAGATAGACAGACGTATGGATGGGCATGCGGGCGCTGACAAGTCACAGTCAACCGGGACGACTTCGTGTCGCGGTACATGAACACGAACTTTGGGCGGGAACTCTCCCTTCAAAAGGTCATTGGGTAACTGTATGAGGTGCCAGTGGAAGCAGCACGCCGTTCTTACTGAAGCTGTAGTATCATCTATGGAGAAAATGTATAGAGAAGATGCGGCCTTTACCCTGGGACCCCTTGTTGCGGCTTGCTGCGGGGGAGGCACTTACACCCATTCCGGACACACACCATGCAGCCCCACCCCACCATGCCCCACCAGAGGGGTCCTCCGACCTTGCTCCCCAAAACCCGGGCAGTCCCTGGACTAGTGACAGCAAGGACAAACATATTACCCCTTCAAAACCCCTAGTTGTTAGTCAACGGTTGCCTTCACCAATACACTCCACCAATCCCTTCACATACCGACGACGGCTGCCGGCGTCTCCCTGCTCGTCCGGCTCTATCCCGGGCCTGTACCCCTGCCAGCCCCACCAGTCGCTACGTCACCGTCTTGGCGAGCGCATGCGCGGCCATCTCGTCTGAACCTTTGGGCCGCGCCGATACCCGTCATTGTGCGGCCGCTCCCCTCTGGCATGTCGCAAGTCGGAAGGAGGTCGGGCAATACGGACCCCATGCTTGGCCGTCGGAGACTTGGGACTGCCTCTCGTTCTCCTCTCGCGTTTCTGTCTGTCTGTTGATTTGACAACAAATCTGTCTTCCTCACCACCACATCTGCATACTCTGACATCCATTCATTCCCCTTCTTCCCAAGACCAGCCCCCTCAACACCGTAAACATGGCCGACATGCAGGACGGAAAGTTCATCCACGACAAGACCGTGGCTCCCAAGTCCAGTCGTGTCATGCCCCTCTTCTCCCTCAAGGGCAAGACAGCCATCGTGTCGGGTGCCACTGCGGGCATCGGGTTCGCCGTCACCCAGTCGCTTGCCGAGGCCGGTGCCAACGTTGCGATATGGTATAACAGCAGGCAGGAGGAGGCCGAGGAGTCGGCGAGGGAAATCGAAAACGACTACGGCGTCAAGTGTATGCATCTCATCTCACCGGACCATCCACTCACTCCACGAACAAACAAAAAGAGCCCCAACGCTAACCCCCCTCCCCCCTTCCAACCAGGCCGCGCCTACCAAGTCGACGTCACCACGTACTCGGCCGTCGAGGACGCCGTCAACAGCATCCTCCCCGAGTTTAACAACCGCCTCGACGTCTTCATCGCCAACTCGGGCGTCGTCTGGGACGGGGGCCCCATGCTGGACGGGCCGCTCGACATGTACAGCAACGTGGTCAGCACCAACGTCGACGGCGTCTACTACTGCGCGCGCGCCGCGGGCCTGCACTTCCGCCGGCAGAAGCTCGAGGGCACCACGCTCGACGGGAGGCCGCTCGACAACTTCACCACGGGCAGCTTCGTCGCGACGGCCAGCATGAGCGCGCACATTGTCAACGTGCCGCAGCTGCAGGCCGCGTACAACGCGAGCAAGGCCGCCGTGCGGCACCTGTGCCGGAGTCTGGCGGTCGAGTGGGTCGGCTTTGCGCGCGCCAACTCGGTGTCGCCGGGGTATATCCGGACGAGCATCTCGGAGTTTTGCGCCGAGGAGACCAAGCGGGTGTGGAAGGACAAGATTCCTATGGGGTGAGTCGTGTTTGTCGCGCTTTGCGCTGTTCTGTTCTGCTCTGCCTCAATGGCGGGATTGCTGACGAGTTGTGCGGTGCATCATAGGCGCGAGGGCGAGCCAGAAGAGCTCAAGGGCGCGTACCTCTATCTGGCGACGGATGCGTCGTCGTACACCACGGGGACCGATATCGCTGTCGATGGCGGGTACTGTGCATCCTAGGTGACGGGCGTGGATTACCGAATTCTAAGCATTTTTGGACACGGCGTGGCCGTTGGATTATTGTTATGGAATTGGATCGAAAGCTGGTTCACAGATGATGAGAATCTTGGCCAGAACCCTTGGCTCGTATTTATTGACCCCCTTTTTTACCCCAACCCCGCAGTCCGCCCAAATAAATAGCCCCAGAAGCGGCACCAACGATTACGGTTATTTAATACAGATTGTTACAATCCTTTCCAGGCCCATATTGATAAGCACTAACACTGCAGCTCGTGGACCACAACAATGTCTTATACGCTTCCTGGGAGCGCGGTTCGATGTGTTCTGCTTCTCTTCCTGCCAGCGCCTCTGACTTCCCAGGGCTGTGAACGAGCTTTTCTGGAATCCCTTTATGACAAGTGCGAAAGAAAGCGCAGGTCACTAGTGACTACCTAGAGGCGAGGATGGGAGCAGAATTACCGGCGGGAAATCAGCCGCTGTCATCAACCCCACCACGTCCGTCGTAATTTACCAAAGATACACATAATTCCATCCTGGCACAGGACGGACGGTGAAACCACCAAGTACCCCGCCCCGCTCATCCCACCCCAGCGTTCTAGCTCCCACTCCCAATTAATCCCGACTCCAGAGCTGCCTCTCCCGACCTTCGGCCGCCCAACTCTCAGCCCTATCTGCCTCCCGCTCCCACCTTAGTTTCCTACGGCGTTCAAGCTCTGGTTCGGATCTGGGATTCCAGCGACACCATCCCCGGACGTAAAGAGTTTTGCGACTTGCGTCTCGACGTCGACGACCAACCCCTTTCGCTCGCTGCGGGACACGGCGGACAGCCTTTCGCTTTAGGCAGCCAGCCAGCAACCCCCGTCGAGCAAAATCATCCCCCCATACACTCAACCCGAACACAGCCAACATGGATGCCGAAGACATGACCGCGTCCGGCGTCCCTGAGGACCGCCGCACCCAGCAGGTCGACAATGCCATTCGCGCCATACAAGAGAAGAAGCCAATCCCCGAGATCGACTTCACCATCCATACCATGGAAGACGGGACGCAGGTCAACACCTCGGAACGGGTCTGCAAAGGTATGTCCCGCTGCAGCACGCGAGCCTTAACAACCCTCTACCGCCCAGGACGATGAATGACTGATGCGCACCCCCCCCCCCCCCCCCCCCCCCCCCCCCCCTGTTCAAGCGCCCGCCATGTACAAGCCCACCGACGAGCAGTTCTTCGAGGATGAGACCCGCCAAAAGCCCGATATCCAGTTCCTCAAGCAGCACTTCTACCGCGAGGGCCGCCTGACGGACGAGCAAGCGCTATGGATCATCAAGAAGGGTGCCGAGCTCCTGCGCGCCGAGCCCAACCTGCTCGAGATGGACGCCCCCATCACCGTGTGTGGCGACGTCCACGGCCAGTACTACGATCTGATGAAGCTATTCGAAGTCGGCGGCGACCCGGCCGAGACGAGGTATCTGTTCCTGGGCGACTACGTCGATCGCGGCTACTTTAGTATCGAGTGCGTGCTCTACCTGTGGGCGCTCAAGATCCACTACCCCAACACTCTCTGGCTGCTGCGCGGCAACCACGAGTGCCGTCACTTGACCGACTACTTCACCTTCAAGCTCGAGTGCAAGCACAAGTATTCCGAGGCCATCTACGAGGCCTGCATGGACGCCTTCTGTTGCCTGCCGCTGGCGGCAGTCATGAACAAGCAGTTCCTGTGCATCCACGGTGGGCTCAGCCCGGAGCTGCACACGCTTGATGACCTGAGAAATGTTTGCCAACCAACTCCCATCAACTTTGGACCTTGAGGCCGGGGGCTAACTGGGCTTCTGTAGATTGACCGTTTCAGAGAGCCGCCGACGCAGGGGATAATGTGCGACATCCTGTGGGCCGACCCGCTGGAAGACTTTGGCCAGGAGAAGACGACGGATTACTTCCTGCATAACCACGTGCGCGGGTGTTCCTACTTCTTCTCATACCCCGCCGCCTGCCACTTCCTCGAGAAGAACAACCTCTTGTCCGTCATCCGCGCCCACGAGGCGCAAGACGCGGGCTACCGCATGTACCGCAAGACCCGCACCACCGGCTTCCCCAGCGTCATGACCATCTTCTCGGCCCCCAACTACCTGGACGTCTACAACAACAAGGCTGCCGTGCTCAAGTACGAGAACAACGTCATGAACATCCGGCAGTTCAACTGCACCCCGCACCCCTACTGGCTGCCCAACTTCATGGACGTCTTCACCTGGTCGCTCCCCTTCGTCGGCGAAAAGATCACCGACATGCTCATCGCCATCCTCAGCACCTGCTCCGAGGACGAGCTCCGCGAGGAGGGCTCCTCGGCCAGCTCGCCCGGCCCCGTGTCCCCCTCCCTCCCGTCGGCCTCGAGCGCCGCCGGCAGCCAGGACCCGGAGTCGATCGAGTTCAAGCGCCGCGCCATCAAGAACAAGATCCTCGCCATCGGCCGCCTGTCGCGCGTCTTCCAGGTGCTGCGCGAGGAGTCGGAGCGCGTCACGGAGCTCAAGACGGTGTCGGGCGGCCGCCTGCCCGCCGGCACCCTCATGCTCGGCGCCGAGGGCATCAAGAACGCCATCAGCTCCTTCGAGGACGCCCGCAAGGTCGACATCCAGAACGAGCGCCTGCCCCCCAGCTCCGAGGAGGTCCAGAAACAGCACGACGAGGTGCGCGCCCAGGCCCTCGAGCGCGCCACCCGCGAGGCCGACCAGGACAAGAAGCTGCAGACGCTCTCCAGGCGGCTGAGCAAGTGAGTGTTTTGTTTTTTTGTGTTTCCCGGACTTGTCTTGCCTGCCTACCTACCCACCTACCTACCTACCTACCTACCTACCTACCTACCTCCCTCCCCTTCCCCCCTTTCTTGTTCGACGTTCCGCTTTGTTTGCCCTGTTGCTGACGAGAGACGCCACACAGTAAACGGTAATGACGTACTGTCCTAGCTTGGGGGGGGACGAAAGGGATACAGCGCGGTGGAGGCATAGATGGATGGTTGGGATGGGACGGAGACGCACATGGTGGTCGTGATGATGATGATGACGATGGTGGTGGTAGTGGCGATGGTACTGGCGGCGGGTGTTGGAGAGAGAGGGTTATGGAAGGTCTGCGGAACGCGTGTGTGTGCCTTGCTTTGACTAGCAAGACCGAGCTCGATACCAGTCTTGATTGTGCGGAGCGCGCGGCTGGTTGTCAGGAAAACAGACGACGACGACGAAATGGAAATATGACTGCCTGTCTTTTCTTGTTTTTGGGTTTTTTTACCGTCTTGTGGCTGTAAAATACATGCATGCGTTCGCATTCACGTCCGCAGGAGTCGGGCTACGAGTGCTGGATACCTACCCCAGGCAGTCTCCATTCCATGTCATTACAAAGCCCCTATCCTCACTGGATCATCTCTTCCTCATCAGATTTCTTCGCGAGGATCGGGGATATCAGGGGTTTGTTGTATGTGGAAAGTGTCTCATGAAAAAGCAACGGATGAGGCTGTTGATGTCGTTGCTGACTTACATACTTGGTCAGTGGTAAAAGAGACCAATGGGGGCTTGTTTAATTCCTTGGACGGTTCTACTCCTCCTGGGCAGAATAAGAGGTAGGGGCCAGGATGGGTTTAAATGAGAAGAGAAGCCATCAGCGGATTTCAGCGTCTGAGGCGAGTGGCCAAGACTGAAGATTGGCCGGGTTGGCATTCTGGCGAGGCACACCAAGGTACCACACCAGCTCGAGCTATCGTGGAGCTCACACTTCCCGGGGCGCCAGACATGGACATTTGAAAGCTGAAGTTCATTTGAAGCCATTCTTGGCTCCCATACTCTGCTTGTTCCAATCCATCTCCCCGTCGAGTTCATTAGCACCCTGGATAAACAGACGGTGGTTTTCCTGAGCCGAAAGGTGTGAACTCAATTGCCCGAGCCTCAATATGGATCTGTAAACACAAAGACGGCCAGGAACACCCAGATGATGCGAAAAACATTACATTCCCCAATGCAGCAATACGGGGTGTGTTTCATCATCACCCCAAGGAACCAACCACGACTCCGGGACCTAGCACTCATTGCTGACGTGTGACCGTCCGATCCGTTGCCATTGGGTTCACTGTCCGGGTTTCCTTGGTAACCGAAAATGCCAAATCGCTACTTCTTGATTTATCCGTACCGCGTCCGACTTAAGCAATGAGCTCAACGACACCACCAGCCTCAGTCACCTTGCGCTCCGCCTCCGCGGACACGTACCGGGCACGAACGACGAAGGGGATCTCGGGGAGACGGCCTGGAATCGACAGTTAGCTTCATCGGTGCCCCTCCATTCGGTTCCCAGCAGGGAGTCGGAATCTTACCCTTGCCGAGGAGCTTGGCGTAGCCGTGGGACAGGAGGTCGATAACGGGAGCAGAGTCGGTCTTGGCGCCGCTCATGTACTTGTCGCGGGTCTCGAGAGGGACGAGGGACCAGCTGCATTTGTTTAGTGAACGGCCATCATTCCGGGTCCGGCGCAACGTACAGCTTCTCGATGTTGATGGTGGGGGCCCACTCGTGGTTGCGGAGAAGATGGAAGTCTGGCCAAGAGTCAATCCTCATTGTCCTGCTCACTGATCCAACCATTGTCCGGAGTACGTACGCCTCATGCCGACCTTTCCGAAGTAACCGGGATGGTCTAGTCGATGTTGTTAGTCGGTGTCATCGAATTGGATCGGGGCAGGTCGAGGTCTGTCTCGGGAATCGTGGATCCCCTCGACAGGTCCAAGCCGCTTTCGGGTACTGGCTGCGTACACTTATCGAGGTTGGTGCGGTGATGGTGCTTTTCGTCGAGTTAGCCCATGTCGAGCTCATCGGATCGGAAGTGCCATTTTCGTACCTGACCACCGGCCATACCACGACCACCCGGATGCTTTCTGTGCTTGCCTACACGACTAGAGTATTCCGTCAGTATCGGTTCGGTCGAGTCGGTCGGTTCGCTGCGACATACCCCTTACCGGCGGACACCTGGAAGAGCAGTCAGCATTTCGGTCGGCAGCGAGCAGAGGGATTGAGAGCGCATACATGGCCGCGGTGCTTCCTTGTCTTCGAAAACCGGGTAGGCTGCGACAGTTAGCATCATCCAACGCAGGGATACTCGTCAATTGGCATACCATGGTGACTGCTGGTTAGTGTCGATGAAGGTCGAGATTCGTCGACGATGATGCCTCGCGAGTCTGGTTTTGGGTCCCGCTGGGCGGAATTTAGGGCTGGGTAATTTTTTGGTGGGCACAGAATGCGCCGCAGGCGGAGGAATCCGACGTTTAGCCGGTCTGCCAGAAGCACAGACGAAACCGGGTGGCAGGCAAGGATGGTGAGTATACAGGGTTAGGGTCCCAGCATGCCAGCCTAAATTCCCACTTGCTTGACATGGTCCGCTTCTATTAATTATCAAGTCCCCCCCAAGACAGCATTGCTGCCGCCTCACATCCCACGGTTGCAAACATGATGGTACATACATGACCCGTTACAGGTAACGCCTGACAGGCTGAAAGGCACTGGAAATTTACTGCCCTTGCATCTGCTGTGGCTCTCCCGCCAGTCTCAATTTAAATTTCCGCAGTCCAATGCTCGAAGCGTCATCAAAGAACCTGCAGCACCAACTCGAGCAAGTCAAAGAAGGCTTCCCCACCGCCCTCCACCTTGTCCAGACCCAGGCCCAGCAGAAGCGACCTTTTCTCCTCGGGGTCGCGCAGCGTCAGATGGCTTGCAATCTGGCTCGCGTAAAGGTGGCCCAGCGTCTCCCGTTCCTCACTGCTGCCTCCAAGAAGCGTCCGGGGGGTCAGATGGTTGGAGGGGAGTGCGCCGCTCAGCCCGGCACCCGGCAATGCCATGTCCACCGAGGCTGACGAAGGGGCCGACAGCGGGACTTGAATCTGAACAAGTTAGATAGCTGATTTGCGCCATGCAGAGGTAGGCAAGTAGTCAAACTCACCCACTGCGCCACACGGCCGCCCTGGGAGACGGTGATCATGATCTTGTCTGAGAAACTCAAAGCTTCAACCTCTGTTGGTGAGCCGTTGACCGTTCCAGTGGCCCGCTTGGACGGAGCTGGGAAATGCTCCGCCCGAACAGAATCCCCATTCATTTTTGATAGGTTAAGCTTCTCAGAAATATGCAGAGGCGGAATTGCCGAGCGTGCCGTGTCTGAAGGTAGATAGATGGTCTTGTGAAGCTCAGTGCAAGCAGACAGAATACGCTATACTGTATCATGCACTGTTATAGGCACCCCGCATTGAACCAGACCGTGTCACCAACATTAGCCAACCTTACCTCCTTACCAACTTACATTACAATACTAATCTTTTCCAGCAACCATTTCTTTGAGACTCAATTTATCCAGGCTCAAATCGCACAAGCCAAATCTTCCCTTTTAACAATCCATGAAATAAAATCAACAATACATGGTCTAAATCCAAACCAGCCAATTATAGTATGGCCATGCTCCCCTCCCCCAAGTCTCGTCCACACCAACCCCTATATACCTCAATCCCTACCTACCCTCTATGCACTAGTCTTTCCCATATGGACCCGGGTTTGCGGCCCGCAGCCGGCAGGGGCGGCGACAGAATGACCGTGTTCCAGACCTCCTCGCCATCCACAAACAGCCTGTACTTCAAACTGCTCTGCTCGCCGCCCTCAAGGTTCTCAATGGTAATCGCCCCAAACTTGGAGTTGCCCTTGTAGATATACCTGCCGCGGCACGTTAGTCAACCCAAACCCACCCCAGCCTCTCCGCAGAAAGGGGCGGCACTCACTTGACCAACACGTCCTCCCCATCCCGCTGCCTGTACGTCGGCACGGGCGCATAGAACTGGCTCAGCGGGCTCGCCGAGAACTCCCACACCGGCGCGCCCGCCGCACTCTCCCGCCACCGCTGGCTCTCCGACTCCCTCTTCAACCCCCCCTCCCCGTCACCAGCCGCCTCGCCCTCCTCCAAAGCCCGGGACGGCGGCGGCGGCGGCGGAAACTTGGTCGCGGCAAACTCGTGGCGATCGCCGCTCAGCACGACAACACCCATCCCCCTCGTGCGCGTGACCTCCCACATGGCGTCGAGCACGGTGCGGCGCTCGGCCAGGAAGCCGCCCCACGTGTCCTGGGTGTTGACGGGCCAGTTCTTGGTGAAGGGCACGGAGGAGGCGACGATCTTCCATTTCACGCCGCGCGGCTCCGGGCGGCGCAGCCAGGCGAGCAGGTCGGCGAGCTGCTCCGGGCCGAGCATGGTCTTTTCCGCCGAGTCGGCGGGGAGCGGCCCGTTGGGGGAGCGGAAGGAGCGGGTGTCGAGGAGGAAGAAGGCGGCCGGGCCCTGGGTGAAGGCGAAGTAGGACCGGGTGTTTGTGGTGCGCGGCGCGAGGGCGCCGGCTTCGGGGGCGGCGGGGGGGTTGGCGGCGGCTTGGTAGTGGTGGAAGGGGTCGATGGCGGATGAGTAGACGCCTGTTGAGTTGGCGGACCAGTCGTTGGCGATCTCGTGGTCGTCGAGGGTGTGGATCCAGCTGAGGTTTTGGCCGACGGCTGGCCAGTCGGGCGAGGCGTAGATCTGGCGGTATTTTTGGCGGTAGTACGAAACGTCCTTGGACCAGTAGCGCGGGACGTCGGCGTAGATGAAGTCGCCGAGGAAGAGCATGAACTGGGCGTTGAGGGTGGGGAGGACCTTGGCGAGATGCTTGAGGCCGGGAATGGATAGGGGGTGGTCAAAGGGGTTATAGGGGAACCGGGGCACGATGCACGAGGTCGAGAGGAAGGTGAAGGGGCCGTAGTTGGTCTCCTCGGCCTGGCCAACCGGCGGAGGGGCGGTAAACTCGCCAGAGTGGTTGTTCGACGTGCGCCATTCGTAGATCCGCTTCTTGGAGTGCCGGAGCGGGATGTCCACCACGGCTGTGTAGTCGGTTTCGTTGGTTGTCCATCTCACGCCACCAGCGTTCTGCCACAGCGGGTTGTCGAAGGGAGGCTGGGGGTCCTTGATGTGGACTTCTACCGTGACGGGCATCTTGGCCTGGTCTGGCTCCCGGATGAGGAGCTTCGCCTCATTCTCGGAAACATGTCCCAGTCTAACAAATGAGAGATCGTCGACCTTGTGGAAGCGCTCCCGGAAGAGACGATCGGCGACCATGCCAACAAGCAGCGTATTGAGGAGGAGCGTCGCGGCGGACAGGACTAGACTCCGTGGGTTCGGCGCACCGGTCAAGAGCGTCCGCCAAAAGCTAAGGGGTCTGTCCTGGATGGAAATCGTTTCCTTGATGGTCACATCCTCGGCCACAACCTCCTTGTCGACTGTTTGCCCGGCGGTGGACTCGTCTTCCAAGATGGTCTCGGTGACGGTGACATCAACTTCATCGACTACCTCGTACCTTGGCTCATTCCGATAGCCTCTGACAAAAGCGGGCAGGTAGACTGCGAAAAGAGTGAAGATAATTGCAGGAGCAATCTTGTCGTTGTTAGCAGCTATTCGCCTGGGCACACGAGGTATGTAACCTCGCACTTACAGGAACAAGTGCCTAGGATTGGTATTAGCTTCTGGCCTCGACTGTGCATCGTGGTAAGGGGTTGTTGGTTGGCAAACTTACCCATCGCAAGAAAACATAACTCAGCGCCCTCAACACGATCGAGGTGCCCGTCGCGAGCTTGGCTTCTGCTGTTGCCATGCGCGCCATGCTCCCAGATCCGAGGTCCTGGAACGGGGAATGACGGAAGATCCGGGTTTACAATGAATGCCGCGTGTGTCGTGTCCACTCGGATCTACTGTTCATGCCTTTTTCATCAACTTCAACAATGTCAATAACACCAATCCAATAGCAATCACAATTGAGAGAAAATCATTTATGTGCTGCTGACGCAACCAGCAGCAACAAGTCACTGATGTCACTGGTCCGGAAACAGGTCCCGATGGTTGGTTGGTTGCTTGACGCGCGGGATCCCAGCAGTGTCAGAAGCCTGGGGCCCCCCCTGGCGAGAAACGGCTGGGAAGTTGGTTGTTCCGCCCAGATTTAAAGTGGATCCAAGCTGCATCCTGGGCCCAGGCCCCTTTGGTATCGTGTCTTTCGAAGGTCGACGTCGCGGTTGGTGAGCTGTCCAGAAGAGCGCCACGACTTCCCACCTCCGCACACACGACCCAACACTGCGCGCGATGCAGCTGCCACTATTCTCGTGCGGCCTTCTGGCCCTGCTGCTCGCCCAGGCGACAGCAACATCATTAACGTACAGGCTCGAAGCGAACGAGAAGGCGTGTTTCTACACGGCGACACAGACCAAGGACGTCAAGATTGCATTCTACTTTGCGGTATGCCTGCCCGGATACAAAACGGACCCGGCTCTGGCCATGTTTTCCGGTCCAATCTAACGCTTACCGTGCCCATGCAGGTGCAATCGGGCGGTTCTTTCGATGTCGACTACGAGGTGACTGGCCCGAACGGGAAGTACATACTCGACGGCCAGAAGGAGCGGCAAGGCGATTTCGTCTTCACTGCGCAGGAGGCGGGCGAGTACAAGTTCTGTTTCAACAACGAGATGAGCACGTACTCGGAGAAATTCGTCGACTTCGAGATTGCGGTTCGCACAAGCCCTGACCCCCTCCCCACACGACGGCGCGAGGGCCGCCCGTACTAAATGTCATGTTTCCAGGTCGAGAACGAGGCACGCGTACCACTCCCCGCCAAGCAGGGCACCTCTGCCGAGCAAACATCGGCCCTCGAGGAGTCGCTGTTCAAGATCTCGGGCCAGATGTCGACCCTCACGCGCAACCAGAAATACTTCCGCACCCGCGAAAACCGCAATTTCAGCACCGTCCGCAGCACAGAGAAGAGGATCATCAACTTCAGCGTGATCCAGATCCTGCTCGTGGTTGCCATGGGCGCGCTCCAGGTCTTTATTGTCAGGTTCTTCTTCCAAGGCGCCAGGAAGGGCTATGTATGAGGGGGAATATGTGATCGGGGGAGAATGGAACTTGTTGGGTTGGGCCGGCGTAATCGCGCAAGACTGGGCAGGTCCTGCATGAAGTATGTGTATCATAGGGATGGTTCATGGATTACGAGACATGGGTTCTGGCAGATTGCCTCTTGCGTAGGCTCAGGCCGTGATGATGATTATGTGCGCGTTTTTCGTAGCTGGTCCTAGATCAAGAGCACAAGCACATGCTGTGTGAGATCATGCTCTCTCTGCTGGGCGCATGCACCCAGGGGGCTGGTGATGCAGCAGCTGCCAGCTGGCCTGTGCAACTGGCGAAGTCAGGCGACGGCTCGGGGCTGATACGCCGATAAGCCCCCCCGGCGCAGCCACTGCCTGAGGCCCGGAGCAATGAGAGCTGCAACTTTTCAGGGAGCAAGGTCGCCAAGTCCCCACTTGGAAACCGTCATCTCCAACTCCAAACAATTCACGACCGAAACAGCCTTGCAGCCATGGCATCGATAGCGACAGGTCTCGCCCGGGCACTCCCAAAGCCCAGGTACACCGAGCATGAAGAACAACGGGCGCAGCAACGCGGCCCGCGAATTGTCGCCGCCGACCAGATCGACGAGACGCAAATCGTCCTGAAGGTTAGTAGCGAGCCCGCGCAACAAGACCACCGCCAGCCCCTACCTACTCAGGAACCATCCCGCTAATTGAACCCCCGCACCCTTCCCACAGCGATCCGGCCCCCCCCCTTACCTCGCCCGCGCCGGCTGGCGGCCGCGCGCCCCCGAGGACTTTGGCGACGGCGGCGCGTTCCCCGAGATCCCCGTGGCGCAGTACCCGTGGGCCAAGCAGGACGGCGCGTCGCGGTCGAACGCGCTGGCGGTGCAGGTCGACGCCGAGGGCAAGGTCGACTACGCGGCGATCGCGCGCCAGGGCCACGGCAGCGACCGCATCATCCACGCGTCCTTCAAGGACCTGATCCCGCTGCGGCAGCGCGCCGAGGCCGGCGATCTGGACCTGTCGCGCCCCGACCGCGAGGAGGTGGAGGCGACGGCCGAGAGGACCAAGAATGCGCTGGCCGCGCTGGTCAGTGGCGCGCTGCAGGCGCAGAAGCCCAAGAATGTAAATGTGGGCGGGAGGAGGGATCCGACGTTTGTGCGGTACACGCCGTCGGCGCAGATGGGGGATAATTCGAAGAAGGGCGATCGGATCATGAAGATTGTGGAGAGGCAGAGAGGTGTGTTTTTTTTTATACGGGTTGGGCCTGGGGCGGTGTGGTTGATGGGGTTTGGAGCTGACTGGTGACAGATCCGATGGAGCCGCCCAAGTTCAAGCACAAGAAGATCCCGCGAGGACCGCCGACTCCCCCACCACCGGTATGCTCATCGGGTACTTGCGAGATTTGGAAACTTGCTAACCTGGGCCTAGGTTATGCACTCGCCGCCTAGAAAACTTACCGCAGAAGACCAGGAGGCATGGCGTATCCGTGAGTCAAGACCAAAACTACGCGCAACGCAAGGGAAGTGGCTAACAGCTTCTGTAGCGCCACCCGTGTCCATGTGGAAGAATCCCAAGGGCTTTACAATCCCGCTAGACAAGAGACTCGCTGCCGACGGCCGCGCCCTCCAAGACGTCCAGATCAACGACAAGTTCGCCCAGTTCTCCGAAGCCCTCTTCATGGCCGACAGGCACGCCAGAGAAGAGGTGCGGCAGCGCGCCATGATGCAACAGCGACTCGCCGAAAAGGAGCGCGCCCAAAAGGAAGACCACCTCCGCGAGCTGGCCCAGCAGGCGCGGGCAGAGCGGGCAGCCGGCGGTGGCGGCGGCGGCGGCGGCAGCAGACGGCGGTCGCGCTCCCGCTCCTACAGCGGCTCCTCGGCATCCGGCTCCGAGAGCGACGACTCGGAGCACGAGCGGCGGGCGGCGCGGCGCGACAAGCTGCGCGACGAGGAGCGCAAGCTGCGGCAGTCGCGCATGGGCGCCGAGCGGCGCGCCCAGGTCATGGCGCGCGAGATGGACCGCGACATCTCGGAGAAGATCGCCCTGGGCCTCGCCAAGCCCTCCCAGTCCGCCGAGGGCATGTACGACTCGCGCCTGTTCAACCAGTCGAGCGGCTTCGACAGCGGCTTCAACGAGGACAACCCCTACGACAAGCCGCTGTTCGCCGCGCAGGATGCCATCAGCAGCATCTACCGGTCGAGGGCGAACGCCGAGGACGATGACGAGGAGGAGGGGGCCGGGGACAAGGAGATGGCGCGGATCCAGAAGGGGGCCCGGTTTGGCGAGGCGCTCGGGAAGGGCACCTTCAAGGGGACGGAGGAGGCCGAGGCGCGGGAGGGGCCCGTGCAGTTTGAGAGGGATGTGGCCGATCCGTTCAATGTGGATAAGTTTCTGAACGAGGTGTCGCAGGAGGCCTCGACGTCGTCGGCGAAGAGGGGGTATGGGATGGGGGAGGAGGAGAGGCAGAGCAAGAGGAGTCGGGTTGAGGATGGAGATGAGTAAGGGGGGGGTGAGGGGGGGTGGTGGTGTATATTTGATATTCGAGGCAAGGGGGGGGTTGTTGCCTTGCCCAGAAGCCAGAAGTGGTTTGAGCTTGTGCAGCACAATTCAATTGGCATTGGGAATCACAGCAGCGACCATTGAGGGAATCAGACTGGGCGGATGCTCTGCACCGTCCAGCCCCTATAGCGCATTCCGCATCACCTCCTTTTCCGACTTGGGCGAGAAGCAACAAGCCGTCCACATCTCAGCAAGCAGTCCTCAGTGGGCGAACGGACACCGACTGTGTATTGTATGCAGGGGTCGTGGGCGTTGTACTCGGTGTCGATGCTGCCAATAACCATAGCAGCTAGCTGAACTCGTATCTGAGTTACACAAGGTTGACTTACGTATTGCTAGGCACTTGCGGTTTGGACTTGGTTGAAGTTGTTTCTGGAAAGATGGCCGGTAGAACCGACATAGACTCTGGCACCACTTCTCGGACAAGCTCGGCTACCTTCACGACTATGATCCTGGTATGTTGTGTCTTTCTGCTGTCAGTCCTGACTCGAAACCGACAACAACAACCGGTTTGCAGATAAGGGTCCGTCCACGATGTAAGCCAGGTCGATGAATGAAGTGGTCCTCATGGATTAAGACTTGCAATACCCCTGAAACTGACAACCGTCGATGCCAAGTTGATCGACTTCTGGCAGAGTGCAATACCCCAATGATCATCTGGCATGTATCCAAAGCAGAATCAAGTAGAGATCTTCTCGCTCCTACACTGCCGTGGTATCTCTGCCCAACCACATCTATACATCCCGTCTCGAAACAAGCAACTCCCCGCCCTAGATCTATGCATGTGCCCCCCAACGCCAGTGCCATGGTTGACAAAACCAAGCCCCGTCCGCTCCCGTCCGCAGGCGCTCCAGCAAGCTCCGCAAAACGGACAACAGACAGACAGACAATATAATACTACACCGGCCATCGTCTCACAACCGAAGCCCCCCCCTTCCCCGCCAGAACGACAGACTCAGTCCTCATCCTTGGGCATCCTCATCCACGCATCAATGGCCGCGCTGAACGCCGCAAACCCGGCACACCCCACCGCCGCCGCCTGCGGCCCACCATTGCGCGCCAATATCGCGCCCGTCAAGCAGCCCGCCGCAACACCGTTCCCCAGATCGTTCTTCGCCCGCAGGCCCTCAATGCCGCACTCGATGCCACTGAACAGCGCACCGACCGCCGCAAAGTTCTTGGCCGTGCTCCACGAGCGCTGGCCCATATCCTTGAACCCGTGCGCGAGCTGTTTCCGCAGCGGCAGACTCGAGAGGGGCGTCGCGGCCGCGGAGCCCGGGATGCCCGGGGCGCCGGCGCCGGCGCCGGCGGTGTGGAAGGGCGTGTCGTAGGCCATCGAGGCCATGAAGACGCCAAACAGGCCGCCGAGCGCGAAGCCGGCGGCGCCGCTCATGGCCGTCTTGGCATAGCACGACTCCATGGCGTTGGTGAGCTGTACCGCACCTGTTAGCGAATCCAGCCCTCGCAGAGAGAGAGAGAGAGAGAGAGAGAGAGAGAGAAACAGAAGACGCACCATCTTGATATTCGCGTCGTTCGGATCGAACCCCTGCGCCGCCGGCCTCGCGCCCGAGGACGGGATCCCGGGGACACCCACGCCGGGGCCGCCGAGTCCGCCAGGGAAATTCATGATGGCCTCGTTCGTTTTTTGGTTCGTCTCGTCCGGGGTTGGGGGGGTTGGTTTTGTTTGTGTTGGGGGAGAGGATATCCCAATCCGGCTGCCAGTCCCGAAAATGGTAGGTTATCGCAAAATGCGAGGGGGTCCGCTGGCGTAGGTGTGGTGGGTGAGCCCGTCGGTCGCAAGATGGAGATGGATGGGGTGGGCCGAGGGAAGAGCGGGTGGGCTATCAGGGCGCGCCGTCGCCCAGGGCCAACGGGAGCAAAAAAGTTGCTTATCGGAGTTGTCACGGGTTTCTGCCTGTTGCCACCGCCTCCTCATCTGATCATAGGGTGGAGCTGTAATTATGAATTTGCCGTGGCGGTTTAGCGTATCGTATTAGATATCGATATGCAATACGCAATAATATCACAGAGGAATCCCCTTTAACAGAGGTTATCATCAACGCGTCCAAATTTTGGCCCTTTAGACTGGTAACCAGGTGATTATCTCAAAAGGCGCTTCTCCTTCACCTCACCTCCAGACCATCCGTCACTAACACTACCCGCCATTCCATGTCCCATGCCATCCATGTACATATAACATCATGGCAGCGAGTCCCTCTCGCGCATTGATCATGATAGAAACAATGGGCAGAAAGAATAAGACGACGATGTAGTCTCAATGTGCTAGTTTGACTAACGACAAGAAGGAAACCCCTAAAGGACAGATACACAATGCTAAGCTAGCAAACACCAACTACCAAATGTCCCCCCCCCATTTACCCGACGTCTAACCCTTGAGAAACAGGTCCCCGGCGCCGTTCCGCACCGACCTCGTCCGGTCGGGGTGGTCCAAGGCAAGGCAGTCGTCTGCATTCACTGCCACGTCCCAAAGGATGTCGTCTTGTCACAGAATGTTAGCTTGTAACCAATTAGCGCAACAAGCCGACCAGACTTACCATCCGTCAAATACTGCGGTCTCGAGAACTGTGCCCTGCGTACCACAGCAAACTTGATCTTCTCGAAGCTTTTGCCCTTGAGCCCCGTCCGCTTTTCCAGCCGCACCTTGGTATCCGAGAACTTCTCTCCCTCCTTGAGAAGGAACCTGAAAGGGATGCCATGTGCCCTGCTCGGTTCGCCATGGTACTGGAACACCGAGATGAACTGCGTCAGATCCTTGACCTCAGCGTCCTCCGTGGGTATCCGCTCAGCAACCACAGACGTGTAGTCGTTGATGCTGATGACTGGGTAGTCCCTCGGCAACTCCCTGAAGAACTTGTGGTTGCTGGTCTCGTAGATGCGAAGCCGGCCTGCCTCTTCTTCGCTGGCGATCTTGGCCTTTTTGATTAGAGATCCAATGAGGTCTTCAACCTGTCCGCTCTTGGTCACCAGAATATCGAATTGCTCCTGCAGGGACAGATTAGCACCGTTGAACTAGGTACACCATTTACACCACTCACCTCTTTCGTGATGCCCTCGCTGAGAAGCGTGAGCTTGATGCTCTTCTTGGTGTCCAGCTCGGCCAGGCTCATATCAAGCACCTCGAAAACCAAGGCATCGTTCCGCTGGTTTACGTTCAATTGCCCGTAACCAACTGGGTTCAGAATTGTGTGCAACGTCTGGTTCTGGCCACGCTTGACCGAAGTTCTCGGGTTACCCGAGCTGGCATTGACCGTGTAGAAGCGTAGATGCGTCGCCTCAACTCCTAGTTTCTCAGCGATCTTCTCCGAGAACTTGTCGTAGCTGATCTTGGAATTCATGACCATTTCGAAGGGGGGATACGCCTCCGGGTCGCACTTCTGGGGGTGAGCAAAGAACTTGACCGTCCGCTTATTCAAGAGGAAGTCGTAGTATTCACGGGCGTCTTCGAATCGATCCAGTGATTTTGTGCTAAGCACCGTGTTAGCAGGCGTTTCTCTAGTAGGAAACTGAGTCTTGCGTGTGTGGCGTACGCTTCTTCCGAGGATTTCTCCTTCTCCCCGAGACCGAGCTTTGACTTGCGCTCGTGGACTCGCTGGAAGCAAATAATGTCTCCGTCCTGGAGCTCCGCGGCCTTGAGAGACTGTTTTGCTTTCAGGCCCTCGATCATGTTAGGTTTGATTTCCTGGACAGACACGTTAGCATACTCGACGCGCAGGCAATGGTGTGATGATGCCGGTTTCGTACCTCCCAAAGCTGTATCTTCTCATCGCTCGGCAGCTTCTCGCCCCAGCCCATCTTCTTCATGATGACTGGGACCAGCTCCTCGACCTTCTTTTCCTTGCTGATATATACGTGGCCCACTCCGCTCAAGGTCTGGGACTCAACATCATACCACTTTAGAAAGAGGAGAATAAGGTCATTTTTGACCACGACCCCGTTCGGCAGCCCGGGGTACGCCGGCCAGACGGCGGCGCCCTCGGCGTTGACTTCCTCGGCAACCTCGACCCAGACACGTAGCGCCTGGTCCCTATGGGCAGCCGCCCTGGTGTACGTTTCCTCAATGGTTGGGCGGAGATCCATGGCCGGTTGGTCCGGCCGAATGGTCTTATTCTGGCGATTGACCATGATCCAAACCCTCACACGTTTCGGGTCCTGGTCAAGGTCGGCTGCGATGCGGTCCACCAGCTCTTGCATGGTCGCCGTACGAAGGAGGCGGTAGAACTTGGGTGCTGCGGGGTCCGCCTCTGGTGACGCATCGAAGTTTGTGAGATCGGTGCTGCCATGGTGACGGAATGTTCTTTCTGTGATGGCTTTCACGCCTAGAAAGAGATGTTGCTCCTCCCTCTCCTTGCGCCGGGCCTCTCGGGCGGCAAATTCTTCCTCGAACCGCTTTTCTGCAGGGTCGTTAGCGCCCACAGGGCTTGGTCATGGAAACGGACTACTTACGGAGAAGCTCTGGCGTGTCATCTTCTGTGATGGGGCAGAGAACCTTGTCGAGCCTCGACTTCCGAATGTACACCAGCATGTACGCGCTGTTGGGCCGCATCAAAGGCCCCTTCTTCTGGCAGGGGGTCTTGATCTGCCCGTCGGGCGTTCTGAAAGGGCCGCCAAAGTTCTCTTCCAGGACCTCTCGCTTCGTGGCCTTGGTGACCTTGTCGTCGTCGTACTTGTACCACCAGCCGTCCTTGTTGGGCTTCAAGAAGGCGTAATAGTGGCCGGCATTGAGATCGCCGCTGTGTACCAGCACGCCATGGAGTTCGTATTCCCAGGATTCCGACCTGTCGGCCGACTTGTCCAGGTACAACGAAGCGTCGAATTCCTCTGGAAACTCGTATCGATCGTTGATCTTCATCATGGCATCGCGCTGAATGTCGTACTCGAATCGCTTCAGCTGCAGGTGGAGGACCTCGGGGAAGGCCTGGAAGATGACGCCCTTGTCGGCGTCTTGCAGCTTGTACTGCTCTCCGGCAAAGTACTGATTCTCGCCGTCCAGCTTCTCGACCTGAATGTAGTCCTGGAAGCTGTCGAGCAGATTCTCGTTGCCACTGACGTTGAGTTGGACATCCCAGAAATCCTCAATGCGACTCGACTCATAAGGGACATTGATGCACGAGATGTACGTCTTGATCTTGCCACTGAACATCTGAGGCAGCGCCTTTTCGAACTCGGTGCCCTTCATCTTCTCCTCCATGCGCTCCATGAGCTTCCGGGAAAGCTCCTGCACATCCTGCTGTTCGAAAATGTGGCGTGTTTCCCAGCCGAACGACTTGGTGAGTTCGTTGGTTCCCACGGCCGCATTGGAAGTCTGCAACTGGTAGAAAAGCCTCTGCAGGGTGTAAGCGCTGTTATTCATACTCTCGTCTTGCTGTGTGGGAATGCGGTATATAGCCTATCGCAATGTTAGCTCGGGCGCGGTGGTCTCCATGGTGGGCTGGACTACCTTGCGGAAAGCATTGGTAAAGTATAAGGACTGCAGGAGCGAGTTCAGATAGCAGGTGGCACCCTGGTTCTTGAGGCCGACATAGCCCGTCTCCTTCTTGGAATCGTAGTTGTTGAAGTTGTGCCACAGGACGCCGGTTTCGTCCTCCACAATCCTGACGTATGCGCTGATGTTGGCCGTGTCGTCCTCGATGAGCGGCCGGTCCGAGTTCTCCCAGAGATTGTTGAACATCTTGCGTGATTCCAGGAATCGTGTGAACCCCCAATCACTCTCCTCCTTGGTGAAGCGGTGGTGGGCGGTATGGTGGAAGAAGATGCTGGGATGATTCGGATTCCATAGCACCAGGCCGAACTGCACACAGCAGCTCCAGTCCTCGGGGACGTTGTTTGCTTCGAAGCCATGTTCGAGGTAGATGGAGCACTGGTCAAGGACGTTGTTGCCGTATGGGAAGAGGAGGATCCGCCTGCGCCGTGGTTAGACTCAAGTCGGGCCGCGAGACGGAGAGGGGACAATGGCGCATACCATGGGTAGCCGCCGGCGTGGAATATTGGGCCGTGCTCTTTCTTGTTCAGTGCCCGCCACCGTTCGACCGTCCATGTGTGAACCTGATCTTCGATGATCGCGGGCTCTTCCACCAGCAGCGGAAGAACGTGCTCTCGCATAACCTCATCTGGAGAAAGTTAGCGCGGGGTTAGTTGACAAGCTCGCCAACATCCAGCCGCCAACCTACAGTCGGTTGCGAGGAGCGGGTATGTGTCCATGGTGTCGGTATGAATGATAGCCACATTGTCCGTCTCGGTGCCGGTCGGTTCGACGATGTGCTCCTCCGGCGCATCGGCCATGGCGACATTGGACGGCGCCGCCTCGGGGTTCTGGTTGTCGTCCTGCAGATTCAGATTAGCGAGGCCAGCAGATGGCGGGGCGGCGCTAGCGTCGTCCATGTTCGCGATTGCGGGATTCAACGGCGCGATATGAATGGGTTGCAAAAGCGTGGGTGGGTGAGCAGGGCAAGCGGAAGACAAGAGGATGGGAAAAACCAAGGCATGGAGGAAGGGAGTGACAGGCCAGCTACGGAATCACTAAGAGGAACTCACCATAGGTTCGGTTGTGAAGGGACACCTGGGCAGCAGGAAGGCACAAGCCGGTGGCGGAGTGGAGGATTATGCCAGGGACTCCGTCAGGGAGCTCCTGCACGCTGTGGGAGGACGCCACAGGGCACTGTCAACTGTCGGCCGATCCGGTATAGATAGAACGGACTGTCGCGGCGATGGTGAAAGGCTAGTCTGAACCGAAGTATGTAAGCTTGGAGTCCCTCAAAAGGTGACAGCCGCCCGCCGCACCAAGGCCTAGCACTGACCGCAATGAATGTTGGGGGAGGTGAAGAGAGAAGTGAACCACACCACGCCTCGCCGATGTTGCAAGAGGGCGCAGCACGGCTTTTGGCTTTTGGCTTTTGAGCACACATTTCAACGCAGGTCCCTCGCGGCTCGGCACGTCAGCAGGGACTTGATTGATTCGGCTGATCAGACGGGAATGACAGAGGCAATGGTCCGAGCGCAGGTATCTCTTTAACACATCTTCCTGACTGGGACATGCACTGCAACCCAGGCCCCTCCAATGACGTGGTTCCCAAGACCGTCCAGCCCAGCACCCCCCCCCCAGATGATAATGTTTGTTGTTCCTGACGCTTGACTCTCTCAACGGTTACCCTGGCCCGCAATCGTGTTAGTTGTCTCTGCAAATAATCGCAGAGGTTAGGTGGTTGCAGAGCCAATCATTGCGTGAAATGATGGTTTGCATTCGTCCCTGTGCAGATGGCTCTTGCTGACGCAGAAGGTGACGGTGACGCAGAGAAGCAAGGAAACCTGGAGAAGTAGGGCTGGGTATTGTTCCCTGCTGAACACGGTTCTGATCTCGAGAATATGGACGGCTTGAAGTTCAACACAAGTCCACCGAGGCATACATGGGCAAAAACAAAGAATACAGTCGGATGAACTGAAAAACTGTCGGTAATGTGTTCGAGTAATCTATATTACACTACGGAGTCTTCGTACAGATTACATGTACAGATTCTCGCGGACCACACAGTGTGGACGCACTGTCTGCTGTTCTCGGCACCTCCACGAGTCCACGACCCCACACATGTGCCTGCTGAGATGTGGGGTCAATACCTCAGCTACCCCTGCCTCATTGGAGCGACATCGCAGTGTCATGATCCAACTTGGACGACGTGTTGCACCACGACAACGGCGATGACAGACACGGGCCCGGTGCCGACACTCAGGGAGCCATCGACGATTCTCAGACGCATCGACTCCGTGTCAAATGTAAAATACAACTGCCTCATGCCTTGCCTCAATCGCCCAAACTTGAACTTTTGACGCGGAAGAGTCGAGTGCCGAAGCGAAGACAACATCAGCCCCTTACCGGGCTCACACAGCAGCCGCCGCTCTTGCTGCATGGCAGCGACGGCATGTCGCACCTCTTGCTGCAATATGCCACGGCGCCCGGCCGTCTAATGAGGCGGGCGGGGGCCCCGGACGTGGCAGCACGTGTGCAGTTCCCTGACCGGCCGATGTTGCGGTTGCGGCGGTATTCACACAAGCAGAGCCCGGCATGGCGTCCTGTCTCGGTCCTGGATGAGTACGGCTGCCTGCCTCTGTTCTGCGTCTCTGGCCGGATGCTATGGCTTTGTGCTCACACTCTTCTGTAATAGCTGGGTCGCAAAAGAGGCCCGTCCCATCAGTCTGCGACAGCTGATGGTGTTTGGCCGCTCCTTGACCGAGTCGAGACTCATCAGCTCCGCCAACTACGTACGGACTGAGCTCCCGACGAGGCAGGTTTGCGCTCTGGCCCTTGATACCCACCACCATACTGACGGGGGTCTCGTCTAGGATCGCCCACCGCCTCCGCGACATGCAGCAGCTGCCCTATGTCGTCGTCACGAACCCACACATCAACGAGGTCTACGACCTGTATTACAATGCCTTTGACACATTCCGCAAAGTCAAGGATATCAAAACGCTTGACGACAATGACCGCTTCTGCAAAGCGATCCGCGCCATGCTCAAGGCCCACCTAACGGTGATCCCGAAGCTGGCAATGGGCATTCTCGAAAGCAACGGCGTCATGGACTTGGCCGAGCTCGACAAGTTCATGAACACCATCCTGAGATCCGTTGGTTGCCCATCCCCATCCACCATCTTGGACCCCCGCGACTGACGCAGCGCACAGCGAATCTCCCGCCGGGTCATCGCCGAGCAACACCTCGCGCTGACCGACACGTTCGCCGCGCCCTGGTTCTCGCCCGGCGCCAAGCTCTCCGAGACCGAGTTCATCGGCGAGGTCTTTCTCAAGTGCGTCGCCAAGGACGTGGTCGAGCGCTGCGGCCACGCCGTGCGCGAAATCCTCCAGCGCGCGTACGGCCCGGAGGTGGCCCTCCCCGCGATCAGAATCGACGGCCACCTCGATGCCAACTTCCCCTACATCCTCAGCCACCTCGAGTACATCATCGGCGAGCTGCTGCGCAACTCGGTGCAGGCCGTCGCCGAGAAACACCAGCGCGACAGAAGCAAGGGCAAGGACAAGGACACCGACCCGAACAGACCGCCGCCCCCGATCGAGGTGACCATCTGCGAGAGCCAGCAGCACGTCATCATCCGCATCTCGGACCAGGGCGGCGGCATCCCCCGCGACCGCCTCCCCTACCTCTGGTCCTTCAGCAAGGGCCCCGCGAGCAGCAAGATCCTCGCCAACCTGGGCAAGGTCCCCAAGATGGCGGCAACAATGCAAGAACTCCAAGTCGGCGGCGACGACCACCTCGACTCTGCCAGCCACCACCATAAAACCCACCACCACGACAAACCCCACCACCACGACAGCAACAGCCCCAGCCCCGGCCACGCGAGCCTTGGCCCCAGCCCCGGCCTCGGCCCCAGCGACGGCAGCGAGATCGGGCGGGACGTCAACAGCTCGCTGGCGTCGCTGTCCAGCCGGCCGCCCAACCTGCGGCTGGGCATGGGCCTGCCGCTGAGCCGGGTGTACGCCGAGTACTGGGCGGGCAGCCTGGCGCTGCACAGCCTGGAGGGGTACGGCGTGGACGCGTTCCTGCAGATCTCCAAGCTGGGCAACAAGAACGAGCAGCTGACGACGCGGGCGAGCATGGACGCCGTGTGACGCCGTGTCAAGGCGGGAGGGAGGGGAGGGAGGAGGGATTGGGATTGGGAAATGAAATCACGAAGATAGTACCCCATTTTCTTTTGCGTTGTTGGTGGTTGCGGTACATACATACTACACGAGTCTCTCGAGCTGGTGGGGAAACAAATCTTTCAAATAGTCTTTTCGCGGTAATTTCGCTCTTCCTTCCTTCAAGACAGGGACAGGCAGCCTTTCTCATTATCTGGTATCATGAAAGGGGCGGCTAAATTACATCATGGCTAAGTCGAATAAACAGGCTCTGGGAAGGGTTGGCACGAGGTCGGGTTGCGACGACAAAGATGGCGTGGCGTCCCTGGCTGCTGCAGCTCCCCAACCTCGTCCAAACACACTCTATCCCCGGCGAATCTGCCCACCGTCTCCCGTTGCTATGGAATAACTGGGGGGGAATATAAGAGAAACAAGAACAAAAGAAACAACAGGCTAAAACTAAACCACGGGAGGGCGTGTCAACCAGCCGTCTGCCAACTACCACCGAATCCCGCTCGAGATGGAGCGGGCAGTCCCGAGGAGCAGACGGGGTTTGCTAAACCAAAGGCCAGGCAGGCGGGGTGGTGGCGGCGCTTCGGCTGGCTTCTCCCTTAGCGACGGCCGTGGCTGCGGACAGCGCTGCCCTGCAGCTGCTCCAGCTCGCCCTCCAACTGCTTGATCTGGGCATGGGTGGTCTCGAGGTCCTTGTTGAGTCGGTCGCGCTCGGAGATGAGTTTCTGCTCCCATTGCCGGAATCGCTGTTCCTCAATCTTGACCTGCTCGGTGAAGCGCTTGCGCAGCGCCTCCTCCTCCTCCTTGAACTTGGGGTTGTCCAGCTTTCTCGGGCGCGCCTCGCCGAACTTGCGCGTCTCCATCTGCTGCGCGCGGTACGCCTCGTAGTGCAGCTCCTCGGTCGTGTGGATCAGATCCAGCATGTGCGTGCGGATCAGGATCGACCGCAGCTTCTTGAAGTCGCAGTGATCCTCGTTCTCCACCTCGGCCACGCCCCACGAGTACTGGCGGCCCTTGACGATGCGCCCGTCACTCGTCTTGACGTCCTTCTCCGAGCCGATGACGGCGAACGGCATGGCGGTCATCAAGCTCCGCGCGTGTTGGGCGGCAGCCTCGTCATCCTCCTCGACTGGGGGCTGGTAGATCTTGATGTTCTGGGCCTCGATAACAGCACGAATCTAGAAAACCGCATATTAGCGCCACATGCGGGGCCAACAACCCAGGGTCCGGCGGACTGCTCACCTTCGCCTTGAACCTGGCCAGGTCTGCAGGGCTGAGCGTGTCGGCCTTGGCAATGACGGGGATAAGGTTGACGCGCGAGCACAGCCTCTTCATGACCTCAATGTCTAGGGGCTTGAGGGTGTGGCCGGTAGGGCGGATGAAGTACAGGCAGGTGTGCACGCGGAGGTCGATCTTGTCCTGGCGGCGCGGCTGCTGCTCCTGGAGCATGTAGGATTCGTGCTGGTCGTCGAGGAACTCGATGATGGGCATCCACGAGTCGCGGTTGTTGACATAGTCACCGAAGCCGGGGGTGTCGATGACAGTCAGGCGGACTAGGGGGGTTGTTAGCGCCAAACTGCGAAAGCCATCACTCCACGCGTCACCCGTCCGTACCCTTGAAGAACTTCTCCTCCAGCTCGGCCTTGGTGATCTCAATCTCGACGGTCTTGTCGACCTGCTTCTGATGGCGGCGCTTGTGGTCGGCATAGTTCTTGATCGTGGTGGAGAACAGCGTGTTGATGAAGGTCGTCTTGCCGAGCCCGGACTCGCCAGCAACCTAGCAAAAGGTCAGCAAGAGCCGTCGCCCCGGCGCAGTCAACGAGTCTGACCATGATCGTAAAGGCAGCACCCCTCTTGGCGACAATCTTGTGTCGCTGGTTGGGCAGATTGGCGATGCCAATCGGCGAGGCGCTCTCGGCAGTGGCAGAAGCCATCTTGGGCGGGATTAGCTATCGGAACGGGGAAGATATGTATGTGCGGGCCGGGTACTGCTGCAAACGATGGCAATAAGCACAATTGGGGAGGGTGTCGCAAGAGGAGGAGGCGGTTTGCAGTTGACCGGCACAAGAGATGGGGACGGGAGCTCGTGCCTTCAGGGGAATTTGGCTGTCAAATTTCCAGGACAGCAGCAACCTATGGAAGCAAGCAGCCGTGCACGGAGCACCTGCAACACGAAGTCACGGCAGCAAAATTGAGTGGGCCGCTTCTCGCTTCTCCCTCCCCCCTTTCCCACTTTTCCCCAGTCCAGTCCCTGCGAGAAACCGCCAAGGAAGTCCCTGAACCGGACGGACCCCTCGCCAAGCCGCCGCAGCCAAACGGAGACCGGAGCTGAGGAGAAAGAATTGGCCGGGCCTGGCAGAAAAGCGCCAAAACCGGAAGGAGGTCAAGATTTTTTGGGCGGCGCAAAGCACAGGCGATATCCGACTTTGCGATTGGAGCACTGCTGCACTCACCTGCACGTCGATTTCTAGGGCTTCTAGGGCTGGGCGATGGACCAGAGGTGACGAACGAGCACCATGAAGACGGATTTCAAGTTCAACAATCTGCTGGGCACAGTGTACTGCCAGGGCAACCTGCTGTTCAGCCCAGACGGCACCCATCTGTTCTCGCCCGTCGGCAACCGAGTCACCGTCTTCAACCTGGTCGAGTATGCATCGCGCCCGCGACCCCGCGACGGACTGGTCTTTTTTTTTGCTGACGTCGGATCTAGCAACAAGTCGTACACCCTCCCATTCTCACACCGGAAGAACATCTCGAGGATAGGACTGAACCCGCAGGGCAACCTCCTCCTGTCGATCGACGAAGACGGCCAGGCCATACTGACCAACGTCCCGCGCCGCGTGGTGCTCTACCATTTCTCCTTCCGATCCAATGTGACGGCTCTCTCGTTCTCGCCCTCGGGACGGTATTTCGTGGTCGGGCTTGGGAGGAAAATCGAAGTCTGGCACGTCCCCTCGACACCGGACTCGAACGCCGAGGGCGACCTCGAATTTGCGCCCTTCGTGCGCCACCACACCCACACCCAGCACTTCGACGATGTCCGGCATATCGAGTGGTCGAGCGACTCGCGGTTCTTCCTCAGCGCCTCGAAGGACTTGACGGCGAGGATATGGAGCTTGAACCGGGAAGAGGGGTTTACCCCCACCGTCTTGTCCGGCCACCGGCAAGGAGTGGTGGGCGCGTGGTTCTCCAAGGACCAGGAAACCATCTACACCGTCAGCAAGGACGGCGCCGTCTTCGACTGGCAATACACCGCGAAGCCCGGCCGGGACGAGGACGAGATGGCGGACGACTCGGATATGCAGTGGCGGATCGTCCACAAGCACTACTTCATGCAGAACTCGGCCACGCTCCGGTGCGCCGCCTTCCATCCCGACTCGAACCTGCTCGTTGCCGGTTTCTCGAATGGCATCTTCGGCCTGTACGAGATGCCCGACTTCAACCAGATCCACACCCTCAGCATCTCGCAAAACGAAATCGACTTTGTGACGATCAACAAGAGCGGGGAGTGGCTGGCGTTTGGGGCGTCGAAGCTGGGCCAGCTGCTGGTGTGGGAGTGGCAGTCCGAGTCGTACATCCTGAAGCAGCAGGGGCATTTCGACGCCATGAACACGCTTGCCTACTCGCCCGATGGCCAGCGGATCGTCACGACCGCCGACGACGGGAAGATCAAGGTGTGGGACATTGAGTCCGGGTTCTGCATCGTTACCTTTACCGAGCACACCAGCGGCGTGACGGCCTGCGAGTTTGCGAAGAAGGGCAACGTGCTCTTCACGGCGAGTCTGGACGGGTCAATCAGAGCGTGGGACTTGATCCGGTACAGGAACTTTAGGACTTTTACGGCGGCGGAGAGGCTGTCTTTCTCCTGCATGGCGGTCGATCCCAGCGGCGAGGTCGTCGCGGCAGGGTCCATCGATTCCTTCGACATCCACATCTGGTCGGTCCAGACAGGGCAGCTGCTTGACCGGCTCTCGGGCCACGAAGGCCCTGTTTCGTCCCTCGCGTTCGCCCCCAACGGCGGCCTCTTGGTCAGCGGTAGCTGGGACAGGACAGCACGGATCTGGTCCATCTTCAACCGGACCCAGACCAGCGAGCCGCTGCAGCTGCAGTCAGACGTCCTGGATATCGCCTTCCGGCCGGACTCGCTACAGGTTGCCATATCCACGCTGGATGGGCAGCTCTCGTTCTGGTCCGTCTCGGAAGCCCAGCAGATCTCGGGCGTCGACGGCCGCCGCGACGTCTCGGGCGGTCGCCGGATCACAGATCGCAGGACGGCCGCCAACGTGTCGGGAACCAAGAACTTCAATACGATCCGGTACAGCATGGACGGGTCCTGCCTCCTGGCGGGCGGCAACAGCAAGTACATCTGCCTGTACTCTGTCACGACCATGGTGCTGCTGAAGAAGTTCACCGTGAGCGTCAACCTGTCGCTCTCGGGCACCCAGGAGTTCCTCAACAGCAAACTGCTCACCGAGGCGGGGCCCCGCGGCCTCCTCGACGACCAGGGCGAGGCGTCCGACCTGGAGGACCGGATAGACCGGGCACTGCCCGGGTCCAAACGCGGCGATCCGTCGGCGCGGCGGAGGACGGCCGAGGTGCGGGTGAGCGGGGTGGCCTTCTCGCCGAGCGGCACCACCTTCTGCGCCGCGTCGACAGAGGGCCTGCTGCTCTACAGCCTCGACAGCACGGTGCAGTTCGACCCGTTCGACCTCAACATGGAGATCACGCCGGCGTCGACGCTCGCGGTGCTCGAGCAGGACCGGGACTACCTCAAGGCGCTCGTCATGGCCTTCCGGCTCAACGAGGCCGGGCTGGTGCAGCGCGTCTTCCAGGCCATCCCGCACGCGGACATCGGCCTCGTGGTGGAGCACTTCCCGACCGTGTACGTGGCGCGGCTCCTGCGCTACGTGGCGGCCCAGACGGAGCAGTCGCCGCACGTCGAGTTCTGCCTGCTCTGGATCAAGGCGCTGGTCGACAAGCACGGCGCGTGGCTGACGGCCAACCGCGGCAAGGTGGACGTGGAGCTGCGCATCGTGGCGCGCGCGGTGGCCAAGATGCGGGACGAGGTCCGGCGGCTGGCCGACGAGAACGTCTACATGGTGGACTACCTCCTTGGGCAGGCGAGGGAACCGACGGCGGCCAGGGGTGAGGGAGACGAGGGTCTGGAGTGGGGCGGCGTGGAGGACCTGGGCATGAAGGCGCTGCCGTCGTCGAAAAAAGAGGCGACGCTGGCGGATATCATGAATGAAGACGTGGCGGAGAACGAGGAGGAATGGATTGGGCTAGAATAGGTACTGTACATAGGCATAGGGCGTTTGGAACAGGATGATACCACCAGCTGCTGTCCGAGTGTTTCCAACGTGTACCGCTTGCTTACCGGTGTCTGCTTCCCCAGCCATTCACAGCCTGGGATCCTCGATGTCTGGGATATCCTATATGCCGATCAGCTTCTGTTTCTCACTCGGGGCTGCAGTCGGCACATACCTCCCACGCCTCTTCAAACCCACAGCTGCGCACCCAGCGCGCGCCCGGGGCCTCGACCGAGTCCACAATCAGATGGCACACCTTGGCCCACATATCGTCCCCCTTGATTTTCACCCAGTCTCTGCCCTGGTCCTCGTACTTTTTGCAGACGTTGCGGCAGATGACCGCGGCCCGGCCGAGCTTGATGGCGTGGCCGTCGTCGGGGAAGTCGTGCAGGCGGGCAACAATTGCTGCGTGCCGAGCCAAGTCAGCGCCGACAGTCGAGCAGGGGACGCATGCATGTGTGAGCCTGTCTTACCCTCCAACGAGCCCCCGAGTTCCGGCCTCCGCGGCTGGTATGCGGCCAGCTTCTCCAGCGACAGCTCGGGCACGCCGCGCGCGGCGTACTGGAGCAGGTCCATGCGGATCTTCCACTCCAGCAGTCGTGCTTTGGTCTCGGGCGAGACCCAGTCCTGGGCGTTGAGCGTGACGAAGAAGGGGGCCGAGGTGACGTGGTGCCTTTTGCCGTCGTCAGCGTGGTCACCCCTGGAGCCCTTTCCAGCCAGGGAGTAATGTGGAGGTTAGTTAGTTGGACTCACATCAAGAAGAAATCAAACTTGGGCTGCTTCGTTGGCTGCACCAGCGCTGCCGCCGCCGCCATCAACACGCTACCCGGTATGGTATGTCAGTCACCGTCCCGTAGCAACATAACACCACCTCACACCAAACGGGGGACCACAGCCAACACCTACCACGTCTCAAACATCTCCGCCGTCCGCTCCTCCACCTCCTCCACCCCAACCCCCACCCCCGCCGCCAGGGCGATCATCTCCCCCGACGCCCGTTTCATGACGCCATCCCGGATTTTATTCCCATCCCCCGGCCTCGCCGCCCCGGCCACCGTCCCATCCGCCTTGACCTCCTCCACCAGCCGCATGATCCCAGCCATCCCCCGGCCCCCCTTCGCGACAGCAGCCTTGTCCTCGGCCCCATTCAGAAACCCGCCAATGTCCCCCGAATGCACCGCCGCCTGCGCGAGCGCCTCCGCCACGACGGCCGCCTGCGCCCACTCCATCCCGTACATGAGCTGGATGAGCGGGTGGAGGAAGCCGGCGAAGAGGCGGACGAGCAAGGGTTCGGCGGCGGCGTCGCCGGCCAGGAGGTATTTGTGGAGGACGGCCTGGTAGCTGCTGCTGCTGCTGGTGCTGCGGCTGGTGGTGGTGCTGCTGGGCTTGGATGCGGCGGCGGCGATCTCGGACTGGAAGAAGCGGAGGAAGTCAGGGTAGTAGGCCTCGTTGCCGAGGTGGGGGGTCAGGGAGGCGAAGGTTGCGGTGGCAGGCGGGGCGGCGGTGCGCGGGGCCAGGGCGGGGCGCTGGTAGGAGGCGTTGGTGGTGTATGCCTTGACGAGGGAGGAGGGGGAGGCGCCGGTGCCGTAGAGGGCGAGAAGGTGGTGCGGGATCTGGGGGGAGATGTTAACAAGAGTCTGGGGGGGGGGGGGGGGGGGGGGGGGGGGGGGGGGGGGGGGGGGGGGGGGGGGAGCGGGGAGGGAAGGCCGGGGACGTACGTGGTTGTGGAAACCATCCTGGTTGAAAAAGACGTGGTGTTTCTGAGAGGACGCGGGCGTGTTAGTGCACGGGGGTTGCGGATCAGGGCGAGGGGGAGCCGACCTCGAGATCCTCTTGCAACAGCTCCGAGACCTTCTCTGCGGCCTCGTCGGTCTGCTTGATACCCCACAGCCCTGTGTTGTCTGGGGTGACGTGCATCTTGTATGGAAACCCGGAAGTAGACGAGGCCATCCTGAAGTGAGATGATCGGTTGAGCGTCTTCAGGCCTGTGACTGCCCGTGCGAGGCAGCGCATTCAAATGACACTAAACACCTGGGTTGTTGTGTGGGTTGTATTGTGATTAATATGCTCTGGTTCGATATTATTAAGCAGCTGCCGAGTCCGGATTCTTCAATGTGTAACAATTGGCGAGTATCTGTGCAGTTGACAGCTGCTGGATGTCATCTGTACGTGTTGTGGAGATGACGGGCGCTGAACGGGGGTTAATGACATCATCCTCACGACTCCTCAACTCCCCATGGACAACAGCAGAGACAACAGCTCCTGGCGCGTCAAAAGAGAAATAACAAGCGCAGCTCATATTGTAGAGTCGTAATCACCAGGGCAATCCGACCTGCCCCCTTTTAATTCAATTCCTCTATCCCCCATCCCCGTTCCCGTTCCCGTTCCCGTTCCCGTTCCCGTTCCCGTTCCCAGTGACCCAACTCCAGGGGTATGCATCCCAAAGCCCATCCATTAGCAGTGACCCAGTCTACCAAATAGCTTCAACTAATCCCTATGCCCGCTGAACCCGCTTCGACGTGCGCTCATCAATCAGTCGCTGGGCCGTCGTCTTGTCATAGCCAATTATCCTCGTCAAGTAAAAGAGCCTGCGCAGTCGGTCGGTCAGCATCCGTCCAAAAGAAACAAAACAAGAAAAAGGAAAAGAAAACAAGAAAAAGGAAAAGAAGAAAAGAAGATAAAAAGAAGAAAAGAAGATAAAAAGAAGAAAAGATGAAAAAAAGAAGAAGAAAAGAACTCACCGCCCCTCCCCCCCTTCCCGCTCCCTCACATCCTCCCACCGCTGCTGGCACTCCATCCACGCGACCGCCCGCCGCTTCGCATCGATCCGCTTCACCTCGAACCGGAACCGCCCACTGACCGGCCGATGATCCGACACGCGCACCTCGTGGCGCTTGTAGTCGACCTGCTCGATGCGGCCGCGCCCGCTGCCGCAGCGGTACAGCAGCCGGTCGCACCACGCCGGGCTGCGCCGCTTCTCGCTGCTGTCGTAGTTGTCCGTGCCCACGTCGTACTTGTACGTCGGCGCAAACGTGATGGGCAGCTCCTCGAAGGCGCGCAGGCGGAAGGCCGGGTTGCGCCGGCGCGCGACCAGCAGCTGGTCGCGCTCGAGGAGCTTGCCGAGGTTGCCGGCCTTGACGGCCGCGACGACGGTGTCGCGGCTCATGGTGTCGATGCGGTAGTTGAGGTCGCCGTTGAGCAGGCACAGCTCGTGGTCGAGGACCATGGAGCCGTCGCCGCCGCCGACGAAGCTGTCGACGCACGTCGCCCGGTCGCGCTGCGCCGGGAGCAGCGACGCCTCCAGGATCGCCGCGATGTCGTTGTGCCGCTGGTTGGCCGACGTCTGCCCCGCCGCCAGGTGGCAGTTGACGAAGCAGAGCGATGTGTCGTCGACCATGAAGCGGACCACGATGGCGCCCTTGTTGCCGTGCAGCCCGCCCATGCCCCGCTTGACCTCGGCGCTGCTGAGGTGCGTGATGCGCTCGCGGAGGTCCGCCTTGACGAAGATGCACGTGAAGAGGCCGACCAGCGGCGCCGTGTGCAGGATGTGGTAGAGGCCGCCCTTGGTGATGTTGTCGTCCAGGCACTGCGCGAGAAAGTTGCGCCAGTCGCGGTACTGGTGGCTCATTCGTTCTTGGTCTGAGCCCTCTTTTTTCTTCGGCTTGAGGAAGCGCTCTGGCATGGAGTCAGCGGCGATAGGGAAGAGGAGGGGGGGGGGGGAGGGGGGGTAAACCTACTCGCCGTGGCCGTCTTGTCCTCCAGGTCCACAAGCTCCTGGAACCCAAAGACGATGATATCCGGCGAATCGCTACTCTGTAGAAAGTTCTGGATAAAGGACGCGTCGGATTCGGAATACCGGAGACTATGCGGCGTCGACGCGCCCGCGTTCCACGTCAAGACCAGCGCCTTGATCTTCTCAAAGCTGCAGTACTCGGTGTCTTTGCGCTTCATCTCGCCCTCGAGCCAGTCCTCCTGGAACAGCCCGTCCCAGGTGCGCAGGATGTTGTCCGAGCCCAGCGACACCACCTGGGACCGGTCGAGCTTGTAGAAGCTGGCCCGGTCAGCCGTCACCTTGACCACGAAGTTCTTGTGGGCCTGCCAGTCCTTCTTCAGCACCCACGGTGTCTGCGCCATGTCGAAGACCGACATCCTGCCATTGTTGAACCCGGCCCACAAGTACCGGCCCACGCCGGCCAGCGAGTTGAGCTTGTACTGGCTGACATTCATGATTCCCAGGCACGAGTGATCCTTTCTCGAGTAGATGCTCACCTTCCCGTCGCTGTGGCCGAAAAAGACCTTGTCCGGCTCCGACGAGACGACGGTTCCCGACGTCACCTCGCCGGCGCTATCCTGGGCGAGGGGCCGGATCAAGGCCTGGAATTGTGTGCGCCCGTCCAGGGTCGGCAGGAACACGCGGATTTCTTTGCCTATGGCGTGCCAGAGTTCGTCGCCCACGACCATCGAGAACGCATGTCCTCTTGGCACACGGAAGGTCTGGCTGGGGCCCAACGACAGGTTCGGGACGCCTTTCTCGTCCGGACCCCAGACATGGAGCGTTCCGCCCTCATCCAGCGTCCATAGCTCGTTGAAGTGCCTGTGGATCTTGATGATCTCGAGCCGGCCGTGGGCATTGGGCCTGTTGGCCGTAAGATTTTGCGTGCGCACATCGGCCTCCAATAGATCGCCGTTGTTGTTCCCGACCCACACCCGCTCGCCCTCCTCGTCGACGTTGGCTCCCGGCCGGAAGACCACCGCCGTACCCTTCATGCCCTCGCCCATGGCCAGGCTCATGAGGAGCTCGCCGTCCTGCACACTCCACGCCCTCGTGTAGGTGCCAGTCGTGCAGACCAGCGCGCCGCAGACATCAAACACCCGGCTGTCGTAGTTTGTGGCAATCTCGTGAACGCCCTTGGCCATGTACGGCTTGCTGCGGGTCGTCCTCGACGTGTCCGGGTAAGCAGTGATGACCGGTGCCGAGGTGTCCTCCCTAGCCGAGCTCGCAGACTGGCCGTCAAACAACCTAGGTTCGACCGGCGCCACCGGAGCTGGTGGTGCGCGCAAGTCGGCGGCAGTCCTGCTGGCTGCGCGATTCACGCTCACTGCCGTAGACCTGCCATTAAGTCTCGGCATGTGGGACGGGGCTTGTGCGGCGGGTGTCGAGGAACTCTGTTTTTGCGCGGCCGAGGTAGCTGTGCCCATCCCATGGTAATTTGTGCTCACCGGCCGAGGGGGACGCGGAGGTGGTGCTGAGATCGCATTTGCGCCACGGATCGGACCTATGATGCTCAGTGGCCTCGCGGGAAGTGCTGGCGGTTGACCCCCCGTGTGGTGCTGTGTGAGCGGCTCCCTTGTGGGCCCATTGATGCCATCTCTTTCCATTCTTTTGGTTACCACCGAATGGTGTACGGGCGGCGGCTCAAACGGCTCAGCCGCTCCATGAAATGTGCTCGCCCGCCGTACTGGTTCCGGATGTGCTTTCGGCCGTGTGGGCAACGCGGGCGGCGTGTCCGGCTCGATGAAACCCCGGCTGTTTGGCGGGCTGCTAAAGGGTGAGACCTTCTCGATGGGCCGACTCGGTATATCGATGGGCGGAGTGGGTTTGGGAGGCTGTGAGAAGAGGGAGAAGCGGGCTGCTCCGATCAGGGGCTTCTCAGCCCGGTTGATCGGAGGGGGGACAGGCTTGGCGACATCTTTAACGTCCCGATCCCGCCTCATCTCTGCTGACCTTCGCGGGGGAGGAGGCGATGGAGGTTGGGCGGGCGTGATGTGAGGGGATCTCCGGGAATCGAGGGATCGCCGCGGTTCGAAGACGGGCGTTCGCGGACGACTTGGTATCTTGAACTGCTTCGACGCTGTGGCTGGCGAGGCGGGATGTGCCGGAGAATCTGTGTTCACAAATGCGGGACGGTCGCCCGTGGGCATACCCAAGCCTCTTTTCGGCGGCGACTGAGGCGGTTCGACCATGAGCGACGGGGGATTGGCCGGTCGCGGGTTGATGGGTGGCGGGAGGGGCCGAGTGGGTGATGTCGAAAGAGTTCTGTTGGCGGCGGGAGGGCTGATGGTCGAGACATTCAGCCTGTCCCGCGGGCGCGTTAGCGGGACGGGAGGTGGCCCCGGTGCCGCGGAGGGGCTCGCATCTTGTTCGCGCAGCCGGTCGGGCTTTGGTGCCAGCGGCGGCGCCGGTGCCAGGACGGGCGCGGGAGCGGGGGACGCGGTCCGGGAGGAGGACGTGGGCTGGGGGTCGGTCGGCTTGTTCAGGTTCTCGAACCTGGCTAGAAGCGAGGACACGGGTCTCTGGCGGAGCAGGCAACGGTTAGCGTCACGGATGGCGGTCTCCCTCTCCCGGGGTAGGGTTGCTCATTGCTCACGATGGACGAGCCGTCAGGCCCGTCTCTGGGTGGACGGTCCATGACGGGGACGTGGGATAGCGGGCGGCAGCTTCGAGGATGGCGTGTCCCATTACACCTTCAGCCTGGAAGCTCCTTCTGTCACTCGGCGTTGCGCATTCGAGAGGGCGCTTCTGCCACGGGGAAAACGAGTGTGCGGGCGATGCGATGCGGGACTGTGCATGTGCGTTGCCAACTTGCAGGCAGCGGGGCAGTTTGCCTGTGGACTTTCCCCCGAAATTCCAGGGGAAACTTTACGGAGCGGACCCCGTTCTTTCTGACACGAACCGGTGTGGCGTCTGTCGAGGGGAGTTGCTTGGGGGCCGTGTTGGAGTGGATGTCAGCATGTCCCCGTGGCCGCGCCAGGGCAAATGACGATAGGCTTCCTGTTTGGTAATCCGAAATCTGTAATTATTCCAGGTACGGAGTACCTACATACTGTCCGAGGCACGGGGCGGGGGCGGTCCGAGCGATGGGTGTTTCCAATGCGCGGCCCCACCACCCAAGTCCCGGTGCCGCAAGCAGCCGCCACCACCTGCGCCCTATCAGAGTTGGTGCCAGCGGAAGGGAGCCCCAACAACAAAACGGGCGACGGAAGGGCTGCAGGACAAACACGAGCTGCTCGGTCGCAGGATTGACATGTTGGCTTGCTCATGAAGAAAGAGGCAGAGGCAGCAGCTGTGGATGTTGTTGATCGGTTTGATGTATTTGTTACATAGTTGTTACCTCGTACAAACTGCCGAGCCACAAGCCCGTCCGTCTGTTGTAGCATGTATGTTATGTACATACAAGTACGGATCCTCAGTGTGAATTCGTTAAACGGCCGCCAGTCCAACGCCTTCAAGATCCACTGCCAAGCCTACAAGATGCGAACTAGTCACGCAAGCGGCAAGGCGGCAAATCCCTGCCAACTGGAACCAAATGGTCTGATCGAGGCCCGGCTCTTATCGCTTGCATCACACGATGAGGTCGGCGAGGTAAAACTTATTTTTTTGCCGCTTCTGTTCCATTCGCAGTTACCTCTTCTCTCCCACCTCCCATTACTCGACGGAAAACCGTGCTTGCAGAGACAATGAATACCGTGAGTAGTTTGCGCTGCTGGCTTCTTCTGGACAATGGATTCTTACTACGAATGCGATGCCACAGGTTAAATCCTTCTGGTAAGGAGCGAAAGACGCCCATGCGCCGAGCCTCCCATTCGAAGCTAACCGATGATTTCCACGCAGGATGGGTTGGGGCTCGCTGTGCGTTGGTATGACAACACCATCCACGAAGACACTGCAACTTGGAAGCCATGGACCGCTGACGAGCATCTCGGATACTTCACATAGCTGGCGGCGCGGCGTACTACTTTGCTAAGAAGAGCATCAATGCGGACCGCCAAACCCGGTTGGAGGAGCAGCATAGACGGAGGATGATGGCCAATTCGCTCGAGAATCCGGCAACGAACGGAAGCCCGGCAAGGACAGACACGGCGGGATCGCCGAGTCAAGAATCGAGCAGCGACCCCGCACCAACGCGACACGCACCTGCGACAGAAGGCCAGAGGGTGGTAGAAAAGAGCAAGTACGAGAGCAGTGTCCCGTTCACGAGTCCGAAAGGCGATCGGTTCTCGTGAAGGGACGGCGGGGTCAGTGTGAAGCGCATCCGCAGTGAGCATCCGAATACCGGCCATGCTTCCGAGTTGTTCCGCCTCCCGACGTCGGCAACACGAGATGGGCACATGGCGAATCCGTAGCAGGCTGGGCCCGTGTCAGAACACAGAACCATTACGAACAAATGCTGTACGACTAATTCGATTATTTACTTCCAACATACTTGAACTGATGCCGTCATCAATGTCCCACTATGTGCATACCTGTGTCGAACCCCAGCCGGCCTTCAATAAATGCATGACAGCCCAACAGGAACTGCGGAGCTGCTGCAGCAAGGATGCTGCAACAGGCCGGCTTGGCGCATCCACTGAAACCAACCCGTATGTGTATTCCGTACGGATACAAAGCATCCTCCGTTGAACGCGACAATTGAAGAAACGCAACAAGAACAGTGCTCCGTCCCCGCGCCAGGGAAGCTACCTCCTCTCTCCAGTACCAGGCCGACGGCTGCTCGCTCGCATTGCCCATCTCGGCAGAGGTCAATCCGCACAAACAGGACCAACCATGGCGTCGGCAGAGCTGATCGTCGCAAAAACGGCCCTCTCTGGAGCTCTGTTCCGCGCCGACCCGCGGCCATGCTCCCGCGACGACATCGAGTCCATGCTCGCACTGCTCAACTCGACCATCGCCGAGTGCTCGCGCCCCAATGTCCAGGTTTGACAATACGCTTCATCCGTGTCGCTTTTCTCTTGTGGACCCATGGGCTAAGCCGCGCGCCAGAGATGCAAGCAATGGGCTCTTAGCAACCTGGTTCCCTCGTCGGCTCGGATCGCCCCGTTCTGCAAGTACTTGGTCGCCCTCTCAAAGTCGGTTGGCGCCGAGAAGGAAAACGCGGCTCTCGAGGCCAAGAAATGTCGTGTGCCGTCTGCGAAGCGCCGCCGCCTCCATATTCTGTACCTCCTGAACGACATCCTCTACCACGTCCGGTACCGCGATCACGACGACTCCTTTGCCCAGAAGCTGGAGACAGCACTTCCAACTCTGGTCCGGAGTGCAGCGTCCTTCATCAACTGTCCGAAGCATATTCGCAAGATCCAGGACTTGATCGGCATATGGGAGGAGAACAGATACTTTTCCGGCAGTTTTGTCGAGCAACTCCGAGCGGCGGTTGATGAGGCTCCGTCGTCCAAGGATGAGGATCAAAATGGCGCCGGGTTCGACAACTCGGCCAACGCCATGGCCAACGCGGCGAAGACAACACCTTGGGTCATGCCGGCAGTGCACGGGGACCCCACGGCGCCGTGGTACGACCTTCCGGCCGGAAATTGGCTCCCGGTTCTGGAACCGAATTCAACCCGCCCGATGAATCCCTCCATGATAAAACCCCTGGTCCTGGCACAAGGCCCCGCCGACAAGACTCTCGTGGAAGCTGTCAAACAACTGCTCGTGGACGTCGACAAGCTCTATTCCAAAGACGTGGACCCGGATCAGCCTTCACACAACATTGGCCGGCTGGGCGAGCGTGTTGAGATCGACGAGATAACCGGCGAGATCATTGGTGGAGAGACGTACTACGGCTGGTCCCGCGCTTTCTGCGAGAAGATGAATCGTCGGGGTCGGGGACGAGATGGCGCTGGCCGAGCGGACGGCGACGAGACACGCGGCAGAACCCGCTCATCACGATCATTCAGCCGTTCGGAAAGCCGATCCCGCAGTTGGCGTCGCGACCGCAGCGAGGCGTCAAGCCGAAGCCCCCCGCGCCCTGCCTTCAAGCGCCAGAGACTGTCGACGTCACCAGACGACGGAAACCGAGATCCTGCTGGGGGTCGGAATTGGAACCGGGGCCGGCGTGGGAGCCACAGCTATCGGCGGTCGCGGAGTGGAGGCCATTCGCCGTCTCGTTCGCGGTCAAGGTCAAGGTCAAGGTCCAAAGCGGCCGGTAGAGCGCGCCGGCAGCGCAGCCCAAGCTATGATCCAGATGGGAAGTACCGACCAAACAGCCCAGACTTCTCTGGGTCGCGCTCCCGAAGCCGGTCCCGGAGCCGGACGCGGTCTCCGCCTGGCCGCCTCGGCGAAGCTCCACCACAGCCTCCCGCGAGGACTGGCTTCGCGCCTCCGAACCCGCCTCCCGGGAACTGGAACCCGCATCACCCACACGCTCCGCCACCGCCGCCGCCGCCGATGGGGCTCCCCCTGCCGCAGTTCCAACTCCCACCCCAGCCTGGCTTCGGACGAGGGTTTCCCCCTCTCCCGCTGCCGCCGCTGCCGCCAAACTATCACCATGGTGCTTGGCCGCCTGTGCCGCCGCCGCCGCCGCCTTTTTATCCTGGTGGAAATGCTGTGCCTCCTCCTTTCCCTGGAGGGAACGTAGCGCCGCCTCTGTTTGCTGGCGGATGGCCCGCGCCGCCGCCGCCGCCGCCGCCCGGCGCCCCTGACCAGAACGGGTTCTACCAGCAGGGGAATGGGGCCGGCGGTTATCGGGGAGGTGGGGGGGGGTATGGGAGAGGCGGGAGGTGGTGATGGGGATGTAGGGAGCCACGGTATCTAGGGTACTTGACGGACGATGCCAATAGGGAGATGTCTCTGAAGACCTGCATTCTTTTTTGAGGCGTAGAGACCTGCTATTTCATCCATCATAACCTGCCTTGCTGAAGCAGCCACTACCACCTGTTCACGTTGATTATTGCTTGCCCACAGTCCCGTCCATATCCCATTGCTTACGCCCACCAGCATAGTCTGTTGCTGTACCTGGTGATATGGACAACGAAGCCCAAGCATCCAGAAAGAAACCCAAAATCTGCAAAACAGCCCCATTTTCTATCAGATTACCTGCCAACTACCGAGACGAAAGTCCAATGGAGCCGAAATACCAAAACACTACACCCTTCTTCCTTTTGAACGATTTCCATCCTGAACACAACCCACCATTGAAACACCCCATCCCCCCCCCCTCCCGCCGCACAACGAACGGATGAAAAGAGAAGCATGCGCATTTCCCCGCCGGCCCCACCACCATCTCCCACCCAACCCTCCCTCCCTTTCCACCTCCCCAGCCCAACGGCGAATGAATGGATAGTTAAAACCGCTAGGCATACAACTAGCGCTGCTAATAAGACATGAAACGGCGGACGGGGTACGGATAGCCGCCTTCGTTTTCGACATGCAGGCAGCAAGCAGAACAAAAAGAGAGGTTCCCGGCCAGACCAAGAATAAAATAGCCATTCCATTGTTCGGCCCGCTATAGAAAGAAGGGTAGGGGGGGAGGGAGACGGCAACAACGACGAAACAAAACAAACGAGAGACAACGCAAAGGTGGTGGAAGAAGTAATGGTAATGGTTGAAAAAAAAAAAAAAAAAA
>MU853401.1:2012560-2034657 GCA_033297235.1 Trichocladium antarcticum
CCCGCCCGCCCGTCAGCCCAAGCCCAACCCCCCGGCCCCCAAGGTCCAACCAACCAAGTCCAAGTCCAAGTCCAAGTCCAGTCTGTCTGTCCGCCTCCCCCGTCTTTCTCCCTTGCCAAAAAAAAACAAACAAGAAAAAAAAGAACTGTCCCTCTTTTCTCCTGTGCAAGCCAATCCAGTCCGGTCCGGAACCCCAGGCCCCAGCGCCATCTCTGCGAAACCGAGAGAGAAACAACCGAAGCGCAGCGGGCGGCAGCCCCAGCCATTACAGGGTCCAGAACGCGCCACGGCCCAGCCCCTCCAACACGGCTCCGGATTCCAAGATGTAGCTTCCCATTTCTTTTTTGAAAAAAAAAGAAAAAAAGAGGGTGATAGTGAGCGAATGGATAGGCGTCCAGTGGTCGGGTGGTGGGCAGCAAAGCCACGGGCATCAATGACGTGTCGGGTAGGTAAGAGACGAGTGCAGCGAACCACAGCCCGACCCCCCCCCCAAAGTCTTCCGTCGTTGGCGTCCTGTTTTGGTGGTGCGCGTTCCGCTTTCGGCGTTCGACAACTCGCAGATCAAAGGCTGGCGGGCAGCGATGGGGTTCGATGGTCTAGAAAAAAAGGGACTCTAAAACGTGGCAACGTGGTGGACGAACGGCGCACCCAGCATGACATGACGGACGGGTTGATGAGCCGAGACGGTAGCTGGCCATCATCACCGCTGGCTTCGAGATGAGCTGACAGAGTTCTGTCTCTCTTCCATCCCCGGCCGGCGATCCCTCCGCTCGCCATCCTGCAGATTGAGTGAATTCAGGCGCTCGCGGTTATCTTCGGATGGGTCCACTTCGTCGACCCGTGGCAGCGTAGCCGGAGCTATATGTGGTGGCGGCGCTCCACCAGCAGCGACAACCGTCCCGTTGGCGGCGTTCCTTTGGTTGGCTTGGTCTGTGATGGCGGCCCATTTCCTCTCGCGGAGCTGTTCCCTCGCGGCTGCGCTGTTCTGCTGTTCCGTGTACTCGTGCGAGCAGTCGTCAAAGAGCTGGGGGTTGATCTCCATGAACAGCTTCATGGCATTGTACACCATGCCATGGATCGTCCTGCGGAACGGTTAGCAACCTGACCAATGCCAGCCAAAAGCGAAGGCAGCAACACACCTGTTCCAGTGGCCCTTGGAGTTCTCGTATAGCGGCGCGAACATGATCGGGAGGATGATCTCGACGTTGTCGCTAACCAGGTTGCAGAAATACTCATTGTTCCAAAAGTAGAGCGCCCGCTCGGCGACCTGGAAGTGAGGACTCGCGACTGATTTCGCAAGCTGATGGAACAGAGGCTCCTGGACCTTGGCGAACTCGGCGGGGTCCATGACTTCGAAGATGTCTTCGACCTCGTTGAGGAACATGACCTCCTTGGTGCTGTTGACTTTGGGCCAGTACCTCAGGAGACCCAGCACGACCTCTTCCGTCAAGGACGCATCCTTCTCGAGGAACTGCACGATGCAGTAGGCGAGCTGGGGATGATACATGCTCAGGCTCTTCACCTTGTGAAGGGGGATCAGGACCCTCGTGAGAAAGAGCTTGTGTTCCTCCTTCAGGGGTAGGGCAAAACCATTAATAATGGAGCCGAGTATCTCCAGGAGCTCGGCGATGCCATTGAATCGTTCAGTCTCGTAGGTAAACTGGAAGAAGACGTTGTTTATGGAGCGGCGGATGAAAGACCGGAGATTGAGGAATTTGCCGTAGATGCGGTGCAGAGTCGTCTTAAGAAAGTCGCGCTCGCGCGGATCCTCCGAGTCGAACAACTCGAGCAGCTGGAGGACGAAACTGTGGTCGATGTATGCCTTTGCGATGTTGGTGTTGAAGTCCTGGCTTTCGATGAAGCGGAGGAAGAACTCGTACACGACCTGGATATGCGGCCAGGCGACTTCCAAAACGGGTTCGTCCTCTTCCGGGTCGAAGGCCTCGCCCTGCGGGTTCATGGGTGGCGGAATGGGGCGGAAGAGGTTCTTGGCAAACATGCCGACAACGACGGGGTACATTGGCTCTGTGATGACCTGTCGGTTGTTGGCCACATAGTCCAGAAGCTCGTGGAGGGCCAGTCGCTTGATCTCCTTGGACTTCATATCCGTACTGGCATCGTTGAAGTCGAAGATGACGTTGCACTGCTCGATCTTCTTCATGAACAGGTCCTCGCGGCGTCCCGGGGGCACCTCGTGGAAGCCGGGGAGCTTCTCGAGCTCACGGTGCGCAGAGATGTCGAATCGCGACGAGTGCTGCCGCCTGGGAGTCTTGGGGCCCTCGAGGACATCCTTGGGTCCCTGGTGCAGGCGGTCGAACATGAGCGACTTCTGGCCGGCTTTTGGCGGAGCAAGATCGTGGGGCATCGTCTCGGCCGCGCCGGGAGGGGGTACGTGCTACCGAGTTGTGCGGCGTCAGTCACGGTCCACAAACGGTCGGGTACAGTACAACAAGCGGGCCTTACCGGAGCACTGGGGCTGATTATAACGGTCGGGGGGAGAGGGCCGTGCCGAACAGGGGTGTTGGCGCCATTCGCGGCCTGCGACTGTCCACCAATGCCGCCGCCGAATCTATCTGGCGCGCTGGGGCTCGCTCCCGTGATGCCGAGCTGGCCCTGGGCGGCCAGGTGATCGGCATGCGCAGCGCTGTTGGGGGGGAGGGGCTTGTTTAGCGTCGAGGTGGAGGAGGAGGGCGTCACAGCGGGTGACTGGTTCGTATCCCGCGACGCAGTGTTGGGCGATGCTGTTCCGTCTTTCGAATCCTTGTTCTTTTTGGAGGACTTGCTCGAGTCCTTGCCCCGCGAGAGCAGTTGCTAGTCGGAATGTCAACACTGCGCTCTCGCGACGACGGGCAGCGGCGGGAGGGCAACTTACGACCTTGGCGCCGAGACGCTTCATCTTTGAAGACAACAGCTTCTCGTTTGTGGGGCGACTAGAGGCGCCCAACTCGACCCTGCTCGAACCGGAGCACGCGTTCGATGGGCGGGGGGGGTACTCAGGCTGTCGGAAATGCGTGGATTGGGGTATAGAGTCGGTTCCGGCCCTCGTGCAATGCAATCCGGCCTGCAATTCGGTGGCTCTTGCGAGGCGGCGACGGGTGCATCTACTTGTTGACAGGCTGCTTCCCGAACACGAGTGCGCCGGCGACGGCGACGGCGGCAGCGGGCGATGACCACGTCGTATCGAGGCACGAATGTGCCAATGGAGTGGTTAGAGCGGGGCGGTCGAGATGGCCGGTGTTGGCAGTGCAGGCCCGAGTTGGTGCTTGCCTGCCTTGGGCTGGGCGAGGGCGGCGGGTCTGGGGAGGCGGAGGAGTGGAGGTGTGGAGGAGTGGGAGCGGGCGGCAATTGAGATGGAGGCCCGAAGGCGAATTGGCGCCGGTGACCGAGATGGGAGGATGGCTGGGCGAGCGGCAGATGTCGGCGCAGTCGGTCGCTGGGCTGTTGGTGTTGGCTGGCCGCACCGTAAATTGTTATGTTCGGTGCTGCAGTGCCCAGTCCGGCGTTTGGGAGATGGATGCTTTGAGCTGACGTCCCAGGTGAGTGGTAGTTGGGTGTTTTTGCGGGGCTCCCAAGTCGCGGGTCCGTCCTGGCTCTGGGTCCGGGGTCGGGCAGAGTGGCAGAGAAGTGCAGACAGCGGCCGACAGTTGACAGTGGCAGCCGGCGGGAAGCTCCAGCGCAGACAGTGTGGACCACCGTGCCGTTGTAGACGACCCGGAACTAGCAGCGCATTGGGTGCTTAAGCTCAAAGCACGGCGTTTATGCTTAAAAGGCGGAAGCTGCTGGTGTCGAGCTTTGAGGTGCGCCAAGTTCCAACTTGGAAGCTGAGTTTGGTGACGCTTGGCAGGGAGGGAGGGGGCTCGGGGAGTCGGACGCCCTGGAGATTGGAGGTGCCCACTCACGCTGGGTGTTGCATGCGCCAGGTACAGACCCTAACAACAAGCGCGGCCAACTCGGCAGAAATCTCGGAATTCGGCGAGTGCAATTCAGAGGTAGGCTTGGAACTATTGTTGATTGTAAGGTCGTTAGTGGGAGAGACGGGACAGCAGGCTGGAGCAAACAGGGCTTCCATTGTTCCAACTGCGCTGCTGGCATCAATCCGAAACAAGACCCTGGATTCCATTTTACCAGGCTATAATATTCTGGCTTACACGTTTGCACGAGACAAGGGAAACATCGCGCTGATCGCAACCAGCTTTATTCGACCCAAAGCCGCTGCATGTTTCGGTGTTTCTCGTGTTGAATGAAAAGTCCCAGAACTACAAGTATTAGCGGTACAAAACATGGTATTCAGTTGTTCTGCAGGCTTCTGGAGCGGGTCTGTCAGGTACAAAGCACGAGCCATCTTGTCCCTGATCAACACTGCCAAGCCTGCGTGTATCCCCTGTTGTACTCCGTAAACTCTCCCCCATCAACCAAGCAAGTGAACTTCAGGAGAGAATGGCTTCTCACAACCAGGACAACCGGCCACAAACAATTTGAGAATATTAAGGTTTGTGCTGCTGATGGTGCCATTCCCCTACCAAATAATTCCATAATTGACCGCTTTCAGGTGCTTCATATCTACAGTAGAGACCTTCGAATCCATTAAAGAACATCACTTTCGCCTCCTCAAACCTTGGAAGATGGCCGCATCCAGCCAACAAGAGGTGCAGGACGCCGATGCTGCGCCCACCTTTACCGTTCCCCCCCAGAGGCTGGGTGCGCTGGAGCACCCCATGATCATCAAAAACCTCGACAAGGGGATCAAGACACTCGGGCAAAATAATGCATTTCAAGCCGTATGTTGGTTCGGCCGCCCAGTCCGTGGATGGAAGCCTCTATCTAACCCGCGTCAGATTCTCGACTCCGCCAGTCCCCAAATATCGGTCCCCCTGTACTTGCGCTACGATAATCCGACAGCACGGCCGCTGACATCGCACAATGCCATGACCCACAATGTTGTGCTCAAAGTCACCGTCCCCAAGCGCACGGGGAGAAAACGCAAAAGGGGCGCCGACGGCCCGTGGGAGGGGCCCATTCAGCAGGCTGTGGAAGGCCAAGACTCTCTCGGATCGACCGAGGTCTCCTCACGGGACAGACTCGACAACCCGCGTCTTCTCAGACGCAAGCTGCAGGACAATGTCGGGCGATATGCGGTCGAGCCGATCGGTGTCATCAGCAACACTCATCGGTACAGAGGTCAGCAGGCCCCAGTTCCCCCCCCCGGCGCTCTTTTCTGGACGCTAACCCCTCGCCCCAGGCCTTGCCGATTTCCAATACGCCCTAGGAGAGTCCAAGTTCATGCGGAAGTTTGTCGACAAGGTCCTCCCGGGCGACGTCGCAAAGCTGAAGGAGTTCAGCCTCCAGCCAGGCATCGAGTCGGGAACCAACATTGACCTGATTCCGCCGCCGTACTTCACCCCCATGAGCCTGCCGTTTGGGTACAACTACGCTCAGAACCCGCACACCAAAGAGGTCAGCCCGCGCTCGCCTGATGCGTCGGGCGGCAGCGGCTCCGAGGACCAAGAGTACGGGCGCGTGGTCAACGTCACGTCTCGGGTGCCCGCGGCGGGCTACTTCATCGCCCACGACGAGTACCCCGTCCCCTCGGGGCCGCGCCGGCCACCCGACATGTCGGACCCGCAGGTGTCGGCCATCATCAGCGAGATGCGGCTCGCCATGGCGGAGCGGCCCATCTGGACGCGCCGCAGCATGTGGAACCGGCTCGGGGCCAAGTTCGCCGAGCTGCCCAAGAACGGCGGCCTCGTCCGCCACTGCCTGCAGTACGCGGGCTACCAGTTCAAGGGCGGCCCGTGGCGCGACGCCCTCGTGCGGTACGGCCTCGACCCGCGATCGGATCCGAAGTACCGCGTCTACCAGACCCTGATCTTCAAGCTGCACAAGACGCGCATCGGCACCGTCGGCCGCTCGTGGCAGGCCGTGCGCCGCAACGAGATCGGCGTGTCCAACTTTGGCAAGGCGTGGCAGGACCTCGGCGGCGGCGACGAGGGGATGCTGCAGACGCACCTCTTCAACGGCGAGGCCTTCAGCACCGACGGCAAGGTCTGGCAGGTCTGCGACATCACCGACCCGCTGCTGGCGCGCCTCTTCGCCGGCGCCGAGGTCCGGCCCGAGTGCGACGTCGAGATCAGCGGCTTCTACCACCGCGTCCTGTGGTCCGTCGCCAAGGCCATCATGAAGTGCAAGATGCTCGCGATCCGCTTCGGGCGCACGCTGACCGACGACGACTTCGGCGCCGCGCTCGACGCCGTGCGCGGGCCGCACGACGGCGGCGACGGCGGCGCCGGAAACAGCATCGGCATCACCCTGCCGGACCTGCAGCTGACCGCGGCCGAGTACGAGCAGCTGCGCGGCGGCAAGGTCCGCCCGCGCCCGGGCGTCAAGTCGACCGGCCGCGAGCGCTACGAGGAGAAGCGCAAGCGCACGCACTACCGCGTGCGCATCCCGCTCAAGGAGACCGAGGAGCGCGAGGCCGTCAAGATGATACGCCTGCTCACGCAGGCCGCCGCCGATAAACGGGCTGCTGCCGCGGCGGGGGCCGCCGTGCCGGCTGGCGCCGCGGCCATGACGGCAGGACAAGACCGTCTGCGCGAGGACGCTGGTGGCGCACGAGGCCTGGGGACTCCCGGCGCACCGGGCGGTGGCGGAGAAGAAGCCGAGGACGACCGGGACGGGGGCGCGTTCCAGGCCATCTTTGACGATCTGGACGGGGAAGGCAGCGAGGATGAGGACGACGACGAAAGTGACGAGGATGGGTCAGTCGAGGACGACACCATCCCCGGCCGGACAACCCTGTCGTTCAACGGGCAGAGGCTGGAGCCGGTGGATGAGGCGGACAAGCAGATGGAGGAGGAGGAATATGCCGAGGGGTATTCGGACGACGATGGCCCGGACCGCTCGAGTGTGGCTGAGGAAGACGAGGACGAGGACGACGATGAGGACGAAGAAGATGAGGGCGACGAGGGCTACGACGAGGAAGAGTTCTACGAAGAGGGGGACGGGTTCCCGCAGCCGTGGGCAGACGGGGAGGGAGCTGAAGAGGAGTACTACGAGGAGTAGGCGGTGCGTGTCGGTAGGACAGTCTCACAGCGGCGCGGTCGGTGTTTACTACTGGAAATGACACCGCATCAAACTATCTGTTTATTCTTCTACTCAAACGTACAATATTCCAAGCGCGCCCAGCTCATCACGTTTACAAACAAACCCACGCCAACCCACTCTTCCACCTCTCCCAAACCCCACCCAACCCATAACCTCTTCCCCTTCTTCCCCCCATTAGACTCCCCACCCCTCCCCTTTCCCACCAACCCCGCCCCCCCTTCTCCCCACCTATAGATCCCAACCAACCCCCCTCCACTCCAAAGAAACAAGGAAACCACAAAAGAAATCCCTCCCAACCAAAAAAGAAAAAAAAAAAAGGAAAAACCTACTGCACACCCAAAACCTTCCCCCCCTTCATCTTCCCCGCCACCATCGCCGCCACCCACCCCCCCACCTCGCCGAGCGCCCGCCGCGGCGCCTTCTTGCGCTTCAGCAGGAACCCCTGCAGTTCGGCGGGCGAGAACAGGCCCGGCGGGATCTTGGCCGCGAACTGCGCGGCGATGTGGGCCAGCTCGGCGGGGTGCATCTTCTCTTTGCGGTTGAGGTTGAGGTTGAGGGGGGGGGGGATGGGTTTGTTGTTGCTGGTGGTGGTGGTGGTGGTGGTGGTGGTGTGTGGGAAGGGGTCGGTGTCGTCGACCTCGACCTCGACTTCGGTGGCGCCGGAGATGGAGGGGTCGGTTGGGGCTGATGAGGAGGACGAGGCGGTGGAGACGGGGGTCGGCGGGGGGTCGGAGAAGGGGGTGAGCGGGGGCAGCGGGGAAGGGGCCGGGCGGAGGAGGGACGCGGAGGTGCTGCTGCTGTCGGGCTCGTACATGCGCACAAACAGCTCGCGGGCCTGGCCCTGGGTCGCGTTGGTGAAGGCCACCTGCAGGTCGACGCGGCCGGGGCGGATGAGGGCGTCGTCGAGGGCCTCGGGCTTGTTGGTTGTCATGATGAGCACGCGGCCCTCGTGCGAGGCGACGCCGTCGATTGCGTTGAGCAGGCCGGACAGCGAGATGCCCTTCTTTTCGGCCGCGTCGCTGCCGCCTTGGCGCTTGAGTTCCCGGGCGAGGTCCGAGACTTTCCAGTCCTTTTTGCTCTTGTGGCGCGGCTTTTTGGTGGTCTTGGTCCCATTGCTGGTATCCGGCTCTTCGGCGTCCTCGGACGAGGAAGATGAGCCGGATGAGGCCGGGTCTTGGGCGCGCTGGAGACCGGCCGTGTCAATGTCCTCGAGCAGCACCACGCAGCGCCGAGGGAGGGCGGTAAAGAGCGCGAGCAGGTCTTCCTCGGTGAGGGAGGGGTCGAGGAGCGAAATGACATAGATGTCGAGACCGAATACGCCGGCAAGGGCAAAGGAGAGCGAGGTCTTGCCGGTGCCGGGCGGGCCGTGGAAGAGGTAGCCCCGGCGGAGAGGAATGCCGCGGTTGGCGTACCAGCGCGGGGAGGCCGGGTGGAGGTATTCGTTCATGTCCGAGAGCACGCGAGTCTTTTGCTCGTCGTCAAGGACGACGGTGCCCATGGGACGGACGGGCCGGTTGGCGACCTGCTGCCAGTTGTGGCGGCCGCCGTAGCGGCGCATCGCCTGGCTAGCCGGACGCCGGACCGTGGTCTTGGCTTGGTGGTCGGTGTAGAACTGCTCCTTGGCGTGCTGCAAAAGCTGCTTGATAGGTTCCGGTGACCGGCCAAAGCAGGAGAGCACGAGAATCTCCTTGTCCTTGAACTGGGACATGCCGTGTCCGGCGGCGGCGGCATCGAACAGGGCCTCCTGCTTTCGGTGCAGACTAAAGTATCGACCCCGGAACCAGAAGCTGTGCACGCCCAGGGCGGGCGTGAAACGAGGGGCAGCCTTGGCCTCTTGGGTTGAAAAGTTGAAGAAGCCGTCGGCGCCGTCGACCAAGATTCGTTCCATCTGGAGCTCATTCTCATCTTCTTCGTCCCAGGCTCCCGTTGATGCCGTCTCTGCCGCGAGAGAGCGCGAGTCGACGAGGTTGGGTTGCGCCGCGAGCCACTTCATCATGTGGAAGTAGATGTCATCGGTGCTGCTGACCTGGACGTTTGCCATGAAGTACTGCCGAGACATGGAGTAGAGAGTCATGTACAGGTGGTCCCACACCTTGTTGGCGGCCCAGACGAAGCCGACGGCGGTCAGGATGTATGCCGGGTCGATACCAATGTGGCTGCCAAACGTGTTGTAGAGCACCATGCACAGCCGCAGCAGTGGGTTGAACTGGAAGCCGAGAAGGGGTGTGAGGGTCTCCAAGATGCTGTCTTGGAAGCCGTTGCCGGCCGAGTCGTTGGCCTCATGGCTGCTGTTGGTCGCCAGCGCCGGGAGGGCGCCCCTGATCAGGCTGTTGAAGTCCATCGTCACGTCGAACCAGTGGAAATGTGTGGGGATGACGACGATGGAGAACCAAGGGGCGGCACGGTCTGCAACGTCTACCTGCGGACGATGGCATATCGAAGGGCCCTCCATCTTGAAGAGTGGTGGGGAAGGGGAGCTTTATACGCCTCGCACAGCGGGCCCGCACACGGCAACGAGGCATGAGGAGGCTGGCTGCCTCGCGGCTAGTCACCTGGCCTCGCGGAACCCCGACCTCCATGACCGGCCCGTTTGTGGCAAACCGGAGTGTGTGACGGGCAAGAGACCCGAAGAGCTGGGATGGCGGCCGCCGCTGTGGAATTAGCTGGTCCTCCCGTAGCACAAGAGACGGAAGCAGCGTAACTCGGTGGCCAGAGAAACCCCACAGAATGTGCGGCCATACAGACCGTGATACCTCGCAACGCTCCTCGTAGCGAGTGATTTCTCCCGCTCTGTGTGCACGAGATATTGTCGAATCCCTGAAAATGCCCGGCTGCACATAGCCCGCGCTAGAGAGGCCGGGCGGCTGTCGTGTCCCAACAGACGTTGATGATCCGAGTCTCGCGCTCGCTCGTCCAGTTGACAAGACTCGGACGCAGCCAACAGACACACCAAACAAGGCGAAGGACGCGCCCTCGTCGAAGCGACACGATACTAGACGCGCGGCATCATCGACATGTCCAGGCGGCCAAGCCGTCTCAACCTTGCGGCCGTAGGGGGGCCGGGCCGGAAGACATTGTCGCCGAGAGACGAGCTGCCTCGCTGCCCAACACCTGCTCTCGCTCCGGGACCGGTTCTTGGCGCCATGCGCTCGGCTGCGTGGACTCTGGAGAGGGTTGGTCCGTTGGCGGGCCACCATGTGGGCGAGCGGGCAAGGACATGGGCCGCCCGCTCCGCAGCTCGTCCAATGATTCCAGGCTGATCCGGGGGGGGCCTTTCGCATCTTCTGTCGCAGGTTGAGACTCAAACGCACCGATGCAAGCCGCATCTATGGCCGTGGATTTTGTGTGGTTTTGTTGGACTTCGGACCCTCCGCTCCGGTGTGATGGAGGTCTCACACCGAACGGCCAGAAACGGCTCCCTGTCACATGGCAGCAGTGGCTGCTGGAGTATATATTGCGCGGGCCCGGGGCCTGCCCAATTGAGCATCGGATGCAATATGTTTGAGGCTCAATAGAAATGCAAGTGGGAGATTGTATCCAATAAGATTTCCGTCTCATTCTTGTGTAGGTCGCTGGGGCGCGGGCGGTCAGAAAGTGGGGAGGCCTATAGAGGATGCAAGTTGCAATCTGAGCTTTAGGCTTGGCAGGCGCAGCGATTTTCTAACACTAACAGTTGCTGGCCAAGCCTGCCAGCACGTTTGGTAGTGAACACAATCGTCACATTTCATCTCATGCATGCACCGTGCACCACTAAGGCCGGCCAGGTCCCCTGAAATGCCCTGAAACCCAAGACTCGAGTTGCAGAATGCATCCAAACAACCAACGCCACCTCCCCCAACCAGGCAGATCTCTGGGCAGGCCGTCCAGATCGCGCTGCATGCTGCATGCTGCATGCACACACGCACATCAACTTGTCGCCGACATGGCTGCCGTTAAACCGAGACGTTGAAACTAAACGCGCCGGAGCCGCACAGCGAAAGCGAGAAGAACGGCATGCGCGGTAAGCCTGCCTGCACACCACCAGACCTCCCGCGTGGTTACACAGGGCGAGCCCGGGCGGACCGCATGTGGTGTTGCATGTCTTGGCAGCCAGCTCAGACAGTTAGACCGGTCCCGAGGATACGGTCGCAGCCAGCAAGCAAGCAATGCGGCGCTCCCGCCTGACTATCCCGGCGGTCTCGCTCACCGAAGGGCAATCCCCACCCCCCCAGTGGCTGGCTCGAGTGACAAGCCCCAAGCACGCACCATACGATAGAGCCACTCTCCCATCAACCGACCATCCCCCCCTGATCCCCATTCAACAGCAGCACCCTCGCCGGCTCAGCCTCCCCCGCCTTCCCCCGCCTCCTCCCCCACAATCGCACCACCACCAACCCCCCCCAGATCCGCAGCCTCCCCACGCGAAAGAGGCGCGTCGGGCGACGACCCCCTAGGCGTCCCCGCCGCGCTCCCCATCGCGCTCATGAGCCCCTCCCGCTTCAGGTCGTTGTCCAGCCACAGGTGGGCGCCGGCCCCGCGCAGCAGGCGCACGCACTCGGCGTGGCCCAGCTTCTCGGCCAGGTACAGGGCCGTGTTGTTGGCGCGGTTGCGGGCGTGGACCGAGGCGCCGCGCACGAGCAGGTCGCGCAGGATGAGCGGGTTGGTGGAGGTTGCGGCGAGGTCTGGCCGCGGCGGGTGGTGGTGGTTAGGTTAGTTTAGTTTGGGTTATTTAGTCGGTGAGTGCGTGCATGGGTGGGTGTGGGTGGGTGTGTGTGGGATATGGGTGGTTAGGGGAGTACATACGCAGCGCGGTGTTGCCGGCATAGTCGGCCCGCTTGAGCAGCTGGTGGTTGAACTCGTCGCCTTCGAGGATCTCGCGGACGGTGCGCAGCTCGCCGTTGCGGATGGCGTAGCCGAGGGCGGTAAAGGCCGTTTCTGGACTCGGGTTTAGTATGCGGCGAGACAACTAGAAGCTGCAAGACACATACCGGCTGCGGTGAGTCTGCCCACGGCAGAGTCAATGCTCCCGCCCGGGTGTGAAAAGGACGGCAGCACCATCTCCGTCATCTCCCCCCGCAGCGAGTGCGCCATCTGCGACGTGATCTCGGCATACTGCAGCCCCGGCAGCGCCAGCAGATACGACAGCTTGGTCAGCGCCGCCTCGGTGGTCAGGTCGTGGCCAAACACGACCCCGGCCCTGCCGAGCGCGGTCCCGGGCGCGTACAGCGGCGACACAAACCCGCTGGTGCACTGGCTGACGTTGACAACCACGATCCCCCGCTCGACGGCCTCCCGGATCACCTTGGTCAGGCTCCCGTCGACGCCGCCGGGGGCGTTGCCCATGCCGAACGTCTCGAGGATCAGGCCGCGGAGGTTGGGCACCCTAAGCACCGAATCCACCATCTCGGGCTTGATCCCGGGGAAGATGCGCAGGCAGGCCACGTGCGCCGTGTCCAGGTACTTGGTGACCTGGAACTCGGCGATGCGGGTCGGCCGGCGGACGAGGGCCCAGTTGACGTCGACGCCGAGCGACGTCACCTTGGCGAGCGGGTCGCAGTTGGGGCTGTCAAAGGCCTCGAAGGACGAGGCCGACACCTTGGTCGTGCGGTTGCCGCGGAAGAGGGTGTGGTGGAAGAAGAGGCAGACCTCGGGCACGACAAAGGTGCCGGCGATGATGAGGGACCCCAGCAGGTTGTCGACGGCGTCGGACTGGAGCGCGAAGATGGACGCCTGCGAGCCGGTCAGGATGACGGGCTTGCCGAGGTCCGACATCATGAAGGAGAGCGCCGAGGCCGTGTAGGCGAGCGAGTCGGTGCCGTGGAGGACCACGAAGCCGTCGAAGAGGTGGTAGTTCTCCTTGATGGTGAGCGCGATCTCGGTCCAGCCCATGGACGAGATGGAGCTCGAGTCGAGGAGGGGCTGGAACTCGAGGATGCCGTAGCGGATGTGCCGCGAGTAGGCGCTGAGGGGAGTCCGTAGGCTGTACAGCGGCAGCTTGACGCCGTTCTTGAAGGCATGGATCTTGACGGGCGGGCCCGAGTGGTCGTTGAAGGACGGACGCGGCGCCATGGCGTTCTCGAGGAAGCCCGTCATGGGGACTAGCCCGTCAGCAGAAGGCTGCATGCAGATGGTCCCGCCCGTCATGATAACGAGCACCCGCGACTCGGGGTAGTGAGCCGTCTCAGTCTTCGTGCCCTCCATCGTGGCGATTGCTTCCATCTTGGCGAACGGTTGACCGGGGTTCCGGGCGAAAGCGGGATCGCGGTCGGTGGGAAGTTGGTTCAGCTTCGAAATTTTCCCACCGGCCAGAGTTCCGTTCCTTCCTGTGTTTATTGACCGACACGGCCACACAATGTTTCTTGTATCTGGGATGAAATGGTGTAAGTATAGGTCGCCTGAGGTTTAGACTTCTTTGTCAATCTCGAGTTGTTGATAGTCCTCGTTTAGTCCCAAGTGGCCAGGAAGTTCCAGATGTATTTCCAACAAGACCCCGACTCCGGGACACATCCGCGGACGATGATGGGCAAGACAAGGCACTGGAGCGGCGGTCGTCACGCGCTCGCGGATCTCGCACTCTGTTAGCTAACAGAAAGTCAATTGCGGAGCGTCGCAAGCCAAGGATCCGGAAGCCGCTGGCAGCCGGATGGAACATTCCATCATCCATGGAGGCAGGCTTTCGCCGTCTCGTCTTGTATCGGCAATGACATGGCAATGGCGATAAGTCAGACCGCAAGTTTAGGATACGGCAGGTGCACGGTATTGATAACGCCCCGAACACGCCCCGAACACGCCCCGAGGCCGATAGCGGAAAGGCCCCGAATCGGCCGGTGCTGGCCACGAACGCCACGGAGCTTCGTGGCAGATGTCAAGAAAGGGATCAGATCCCTGTGCAGGGAATTGAGATGGCAAGCCTTGGCTTCTTGGAGGCAGGGAGGGGATTGAGACTATATACGGATACATACACCGTATTTTATGTATGTATTCTGTGGCATGGTGCATGTGCCTATTTTGGGCTTGGTACCTGGGCTCTGGGATAGCCCGGCCCGGGGGTCGGCATGCTGAAGCTGCAAGGCGCCATGTGTTCATCGACCCCACCTGTCGCATTTTGGATGCCAAGCCTTGCACAATTTCGCAAACAGGGCGGGGCACTCCTGGTGTTAGTCGCGGGACGATCAGAAAGAGTTTTCCCTCCGGCCTACGTCCTTTACCCAGACTTTTGTTCTCGAGCTTTATTCGAGTCCCCGCCTTTCCTCTACCATCATATCGAAGGAAACCTGCCGCAAGAATGTCCGCCACACTCGAGGAAACCAATGTCACGTACGAGGAGCTCGCCGACCTCGAGAATGAGTTTGACGCGGCCGAGACCGAGATCAGTGAGTCGTCTTTGGCCCAACAAGGGCAACGGCAGCCCGGCTTGCGCAGCGACTAACCCGCCTCGCGCGCGCAGTCCGCCACCAATACAACCTCACCAAGGCGCTCTACGCCAAGCGCGCCGAGCTGGTGGCCAAGATCCCCAAGTTCTGGCCGCTGGTCCTCGAGCAGGCGCCCATGGACATTGACGAGTACATCCAGCCGTCGGACTCGGCGCTGCTCCTGTCGGCGCTGACCTCGCTGTCCGTGTCGCGGTTCGAGATCGACGCCGACGCGAAGAAGGGCGACCCGCGCAGCGTCGCGATCCGCTTCGAGTTTGCCGACAACGACCACTTCGCGGACAAGGTGCTGGAGAAGAAGTTCTGGTGGCGCTACAGCCGGGACGGTTTTGCGAGCCTCGTCAGCGAGCCCGTGGACATCAAGTGGAAGAAGGGCAAGGATCTGACGGATGGCCTGCTGGGCCTTGTCAAGGCCGCCTGGGACGAGCAGCAGGCGGCGCCGAAGAAGGAGGTCAAGAAGGGGCCGAAGGCCGAGAAGGTCGAGTTGACGGCGAAGCAGAAGGCGCTCAAGGAGAAGATCGACAAGACCGGGATGGGAGGCGTCAGCTTCTTCGCCTGGTTCGGCTTCATCGGCGAGAACATCTCTGCCGAGGAGAGCGCGGCTGTCCTCCAAGAGGACGAGGAGGAGCGGAGGAAGAGGAAGGCCGGCGAGGAGGCCGCAGAGAAGGAAGACGAGGAGATGGATGAGGACGAGTCGGAGGATGAGGATGAGGACGAGGACGACGATGACTTGGAGATCTTCCCGACCGGCGATGCGGTTGCCATGGCCATCACGGATGATCTGTGGCCCAATGCGCTCAAATACTTCTGTGAGTTTTCCTCGGGCGCCCGTGACAACCGGCGGTGGCTGACTTGCAGCAGCTCAAGCGCAAGAGCAAGACGATCTTAGCGAGCTCGACTTCGAGTCTGGGGAGGATGATGAGGACGACGAGGAAGAGACCAGTGGTGCGCGGCCGCCGCACAAGAAGCAGAGGAGCTGCGCTCACGGCTGCAGCCACTGATCCGGCGCTCTGAACATGCCTCGTCGCAATTAGGCCGGGCATATGCTGCATGACTGCACGACTGGGTACATGGGGCTCGCTATCGGGATGGTTGATAGATAAAAGGTACTGGCTTTGCGAATAGAACGAAACCAATGGTTTCCCCTCAAAGAAACACAGCGCTGGGGCTCCCCCAGTGGTCGCCCACCCGACAGACTGGGTACGTGGTGTGCGAAACTGCAGGCCGCCAATGGTTGCAGCTCGAGGTGGCACAGCAGAAACATGGCAGGCACCTTTTGGCGACGGCTGTGCGGTCATTAGTGATCTCCAAGAAGGCGCGTTCTGCAGCAGTCCCTGCCTTCCACAACAGCCGATGCCGCCCATCCCGCTGCCGTTAGGACCAGTCTCAGCACGCGTCGGTCCCCGCCCTGGGTCCTCCACCTTGGCAGTCGTAACGATGGCGGGGTTGGCGCCCTGGCCGCCCTGGGAGGAATGCCGGAGGCTCCGCTTTCAACCGGCGCGGGGCCGTTACGCCATCCTTCGATAAAAAGGAGCCTAGTACCCTCTTATCTTGCATGAGCAGTGCCGTCGTCCTCTTCTCATCCATTCCCACTTATCCCACACACATCACCCCGCCCCGCTCAAAACACGCAAACCCACCCGCCAACTCACACCACCATGGGCCCCCCATCCATCGCCACCACCGCCCTCACCTACACCTTCCCCAACCACCAGCAGGGCCTCACCGACATCACCCTCTCGCTGCCGGCGCGCTCGCGCACGCTGCTCATCGGCGCCAACGGCGCCGGCAAGACCACGCTGCTGCGGCTGCTCGCGGGCAAGCGGCTCGCGCCGGCGGGCACGATCGCCGTGTCGGGGGTCGACCCGTTCCAGCACGGCCTCCGGGGCGTGACGTACCTGGGGCTGGAGTGGGTGCTGAACGCGATCGTGCGGACGGACGTCGGGGTGGCGGAGCTGCTGCGCAGCGTCGGGGGGGACGCGTTCCCGGCGCGGCGCGACGAGCTCGTGCGCGTGCTGGACATCGACACGGCGTGGCGCATGCACGCCGTCAGCGACGGCGAGCGCCGCCGCGTCCAGCTGGCCATGGGCCTGATCCGGCCGTGGTCGGTGCTGCTGCTCGACGAGATCACCGTCGACCTGGATGTGTGGAGCCGCGCGCAGTTCCTGGGCTGGCTGCGGCGGGAGACGGAGATCCGGGAGTGCACCGTCGTGTATGCCACCCATGTGCTGGACAATCTGGCCGGGTGGCCGACGCATCTGGTGCATATGCATCTGGGCACCGTGAAGGGGTGGGGCCCGGCCGACGAGATGCTGAAGGAGGTGGACGAGGCCGGGGAAGAGGCGTGGGTGGGGTCGCCGGGGAACAGCAAGCTCGGGGAGCTGGCGCTGAGGTGGCTGCGCGATGATTTGAAGGAGCGCGGGCCCAGGAGCCAGAATAAGATCCCGTCCGAGGGGCGGACGTATACTGTTTCGGGCCTGGGCGGCTATGGGCTGGAGTCCATGGCGGCCATGGAGGAGGAGAGATGAACGTGGGGAGGCCGCGGGGTCGTTCCGGTCACGGGCAATGGAATTCAACACGGTACCAAGGCGGCGTCGAGCATGAGTCTATCAATACAAGTGAGTGCTACGCGGGGAGACGGGAGAGGGATGGGTCGGCTCCGGTGTTGCTTTACAAAAGAGTTCAACATGATACCCAGGTGGCATCTAACATGGGCTTACAAAAAACAGGGTAGACGGCGGCCAAAAGTACAAAACCCAGTACATCAACTCTACAGACAGTCAATATCAACAGGACTGTCCATACCATGATCCGGGGTATCTTCCACGCCATGCCATGCCAACCTCGTCACTTCCTCGTCTTCATCAGGTTCTTCATCGTGCTGTACATGAGCTCAGAAATGCCCGAAAACCCGCCCGACTCCAAGTAGCCCAGGACGCCGACCCTGTACTCCGGCCAGGACAGTTTCAGCCCTCCCCGGTATGCCAACGCTGCCAGCGAAGTCTGGGTCACCGGCCCGGCGTGCCTGGAGCCCACCGCCGCATCGGCGTCTTCCAGCTCCCGGACATGCGAGATGGACTGCAGACACAGCAGCGGCGAGTGCGACAGGCCGAACACGGTTGCGAGGGAAAGCTCCGGGTCGGCGGCACGCAGGTGCGACTCGAGCGCCGGCTTGACAGACTCGGGGACGCGGCAGCCCTGGGCATTGGTGTCGGTCGTGGAAAAGGCGCGGCCCCGCCACAGGCAGTTGCACAGGTCCATCAGAAAGCCGTTGAACACGGCGACCTGTCCACGCTCGCGCCGCGTCAGCGGTCGCGCCGCCGGCGAGGTCGTGAGCATGGCCGCCTCCCAGGCACGCTTGTAGACGGCGACGATGCCGCATAGCCGGGACACGACGGCGAGCGAGGGGCCGAAGTACAGCGTGTAGACGAGCATGGGCGGCGGGATGAGGATCTCGACGTGCGGCAGGAGCGTCGGTTTCGCGTAGATGGCCGCGCAGGCGTCGTAAAAGTTGAGGATCTCTAGACATGTCCCGACGGCGGGCGAGGTTTGGGTGAGGGTCAAGGTGAGTTTGTTGACATGCTCGATGAGCTCAGGCACCGAGGCCAGTGGCAGAGTATCGATACGCTCTGCGGCCTCCATGGCAATGGTCCACCGCTGGAGAAGGAGGGTGTAGAACCTGAGAAGCGACAGCTGGGCGGAAGCCGTGTTGTCCAACATGGAAGATTCCAACAGCACAATTACCTTGTGGAATTCTGCAGGTCTGTTAGCGAATTGTTTCGAAGCCGAATGAGGGAGTCTTGCCCTTGAAATCCATCATGGGCGCAAAACTCAATGTCTCGAGGACCATGTCCCGCTTGTCGGTGCCGTCCCAGACGCTCAGGAATTGGCCAAAGAAGGTCAAGAGCAGCGGCGGCAATGTCTACCACGCAGGTTAGCTCATGCGGAGCCAAGGGGTTGGAAGTCAACGAACCTTGGTGCCAACGGCGTAGTCGTGAATCACCTCGAGCATGTCGAGTAAGAGATCCGAGTCGGCGTCGCCACTCGCAACATCGCCCAGACACGCCATCAGCCAACTGGTGATGCGGAAAGAGCCCTCGGCATCCGGCCGGAGGAGCAGGAGCTTCTGGAGAAGAGGGTCTGCCAAGACTGCCACCAGCTGCGTGGGCAGCTCGATCTTGTCGAGGTTCTTGACAAAGGCCTCGGCGCTGTCAATCTCCTCCAAGGTAACGGAGCTCTAAAACGTTGTCAGAAACATGGGCTGGTATTATCGATGGGTTGCCACGCGCCGTACCTCTTGCGCATGCAGGGTGTGGACAGTTGGGAACACCGCCTTCAACCCCTTCAGCCGCCGACCCAAAGTATGGTTGACGGCGAACCCATTTCTGACCCCCGTGTCGTCTCGAGCATCGGAGCGCTGCTGCTGGATCTCGTCGAGTCTTGCTCGCCATTGCGGATCCGGATGCTATGTACCATGGGTCAGCCCTACAGACCTCGACAGGGGGGGGTTCGCGTCAGGGATACATACCTTGTACGCGGCCGCGCGGCCCCTCGTAACGTCGTCCACGATAATCTCGGGGTAGTAGTTTTTGAAGACGCGCAAAAGACCGGTCAGGTTGGGGTCGCCGCCGGTCTGGCGCGCAAGGTTCAAACTGCGGTGGCACCATCAGCACCGCGACGCGTTTGCCGGACATGAGCGCACCCACATGGCCTGTATCCGGAACGGCCGCACATGCTTGCGTCTCGTCACCAGCGCGAGGACATGGCACAGCGGCGGTCTGATGGCGGCAGTGTCGAGCAGATTGAACAGCACCCCATATGCCTGGGACAAGACGGCCGAGTTCTCCAGCACGTGGTACACCATGACCAGCCACCGGAGAAAGAGCGCCTGCAGCGGCAGCGACGGCTTCAGCTGGCCATGGCCGAGTGCACCGACGAACCGCAGGACGATGCCGTCGCCGACCCTGGCCGACGGGTACAGACCCCGGACGATGGCTGCAAGACTGGCCTGGTCGAGGTGGTTGCGGACGGTCAGCAGGTCGACGAAGCGCGTCAGCTCGTCTGGGAGCGCCCCCCGGTCGTAGAGAGCGGCTGTTGTTCTCTCGATGGTGGACTTGACGCCGGTCAGGCGGCGCTTCGCCGGCAGTTTGGAGGCTGCCGGGACTGTCAGTCGCCATTATTGATGAAGAGCGGAGAAAGTGCATACCCGCCTCGAGATCCCCCAAAAGACCGTCGAGGTCATCGCCTCCGGAAAGCATTGGTATTTTATGTATTTTATTTATATAGTCGACAACATTGACTGTGGTCGGGAATGGAGTCTTTCCGGGGTCTGTTGTGTTGGTACGTCCATGCGCACCTGCACCTGCACCTCAGTGACCTGGATAAACTTCATGGTTCTTGATTGGGACGCGCCGGGCATACTTTGCTGGAGTACGGAGCGTCAAGTCTACATGAGTCCCAAAACTAAAAATCTTATCTGCTCACCCCGCCGTCATAATAACAAACCCGCACTAAATTTTGCTTTTAACGATTGCTCTATTGTATATGTAATAACAGAAACTAATTTGTTATTAGGTATATTACGCTATCTCTCTAGTTACAATTATAGACTTAAACATTTAAAGGAAAATATATTATTATATTTATACTTTATAGCTAGAATTTATAAGGCTTTACTAGATTTATCTATATTATATAGCCTAGATTTACTATAGATAGTCTATACTTATACTTATATCTATAACTCTAATAATAATATTAAAAAACTTTCTTCGCAAACAGGCCCGCACTAACTGGTGCAGCAGCGCGCTAAAACGGCCGAAACCTACATCGCTAGAAAGCTCCCGACGAGCTCTATCTAACTATACCGGGTGCATCTGCGCGCGAGACGCTACGCAGGTACTGCAGGCGTAGGAAGATAGGGAAAACGAGCTACGTGCGGCTCCTAGAAATCTTCTTCTACACCGCCTAGACCTACAACCCGGATCTATAGCGGATCTACCTAGCGCCGGCCCCGATAGCTTATACTAGACCTAGTATAGAGGTTAATAGCGACCTCCCCCCCCCTGCCCCCGCTACTAGGAGTACCCTACCTACCCTAAAAGGCCTATCTAAGTCCTGGTATAACGGACCCGAACCCCCCTACGGAGCGCCCCTAAGCGGCCCCTGCAACTACTAGCAGACCTACCGCCAACCCCCCCGTTAACACTAACAATAGTAGTACTAACCCCCCCCTCGCTAGGAATAACGTGGACTAGGCGATATTAAGGCTATACTCGATAGTATAGTCGCCCTAGTTAGCCTAAATAAGAAAAACATCGCCTAGGGAGTAGTAAGAGAGATCTTAGCTTAGGTATAGAGCGCTATTAACTAGCCGCAAAGCGCTAAAGGAGGCCTAGAAGGCCTTAACTATACGACTATAAGGAAGATCGTCGCTAAGGAAGTACAGGCTACGCTTATAAGCGCCCTAGCTACTACGAGTATAGGATAGGGCTCTAACCGCTCCTAGGTAACGATCGTAGCAGGAGCCCTAGCGCCCTAAGCGCAACCTATAAAGGCAATCCCCTAAAGGATCACCAAGGAAATCCTTATCCAAGGTAACAGCCTACTAGCTAACCTCACGAAGAGAACCCCCCTAGAGATTATCTAGGCGATTAATAACTAGTCTATATAGAAGGGAGCAGTCGCTACGAGGAAGCTCCCTAGTAGGGATACTATTATTACCTTTAGGGATAAAGCAACGAAGGAATAGTATACTAAGAACAACTAGTAGATCTACTAAGTGTTTGGGGAGTAGGTGAAGGAAGCCTATAGGACCTTCGCGGTACTTCTAAAGGGTCTAACAAGGTTAGAGATCTAGGGAGTTACTAAAGCGGAGTTTACCTAGGGACTGGATTTCTATATAGTAAATATAGTTAAGTTTAGGATCCCTAGTAAGCTAGAGCTTACAAGAGCGATAGTACTAGTAACCTTCGAGAGCTAAGACGAAGCGAGAGTAGCGTATAACTTCGGAGTTATCTAGGACGCCCAAGTACTAGACTACGAACTATACTAGGTAGCGCTTAAGCCGAAGTAGTGCTTTAAGTACTAGAAGTAGGGATATATCTAGAGGTACTACCTAAAGGAACCCCTATATAGAAGATATAGGGCAAGAGCCTATAGAGTAGGAGGAAAGGAAGGGGAGGCCTAGTACCTTACCTACAAGGGCTACCTCCCGCTAAGGTGCCTAGCGTACGGTAGAAAGTACACTAGGTAGTCGAAGGAGTGTAGGGAGAGGGTAAGAGCGTAGGAGGGGGCTAAGGAAGCGTACTAGTATAGGCCTAGAATATTCGAACCTACTAGACCGGAGCCCGCGAAGCTACTGTTTGCGTTTATACGCTAAGGCACGGAGGAGGAGGATAGGGAAGGGTACTAGAGGGTTGGAGCGAAGAGACCTAGGTTCCTAACACTAAAAGGCCGCCCTACTATAGTAAGCAAGGATATATTATAGAGCCGACTATAGTTCGGCCTAGCTATAGCCCTATTCGCGTCGGGACTGCCGCTACTATAGCAATAGCGCTAGGGATCCTAAGGATCCTAGGCGGAACC